>SJYQ01057799.1:0-11854 GCA_006410935.1 Redunca redunca
GAGAGTTACTGTCTTCTGTGATGAAGTAGCTGCCAGCCTCCAGACTCACTGGATGTGCACAGTGGAAGAGCCATCACTGGCATCCTTAGGACTCTAAGGGGGACATCAGGGCCTTGGAGAGACAGCTCCCTCACCCAGATCCTTCCAGAGCCTGCAACCCTACCTTAGGCCCCTATACTTCCAACTCTCCTGAAGCTCAGCATGGCTGGGGTACCCTGGGCTTTCTGAAAGATTGTTCAGTCACTAACCGTGTCTGACTCTTTGTGACCCCATGAACTGCCGCACTCCAGGCTTCCCTGTCCTTCACCATCTCCTGGAGTTTGCTCAGACTCATGTCCATTGAGTCAGTGATGCCATCTAACCATCTCATCCTCTGTCGCCCCCTCCTCCTACCTTCAATCCTTCCCAACATCAGGGTCTTTTCCAACGAGTTGGCTCTTCACATCAGGTGGCCAAAGTATTGGAGCTTCAGTTTCAGCATCAGTCCTTCCAAAGAATATTCAGGGTTCATTTCCTTTAAGATTGACTGGTGTGATCTCCTCACAGTGCAAGGGACCCTCAATAGTCTTCAGCACCACAATTCAGAAGCATCAATTCTTTGGCACTCAGCCTTCTTTATGGTCCAACTCTCACATCCATATGCATGACTCCTGAGGAAAAAATAGCCTTGACTATTGTCAAGACTTTTGTTGGCAAAATTGTATCTCTACTTTTTAATACACTGTCTAGGTTTGTCATAGCTTTTCTTCCAAGGAGCAAGAGTCTTTTTGACTTCATGGCTGCAGTCACCGTCCACAGTGATTTGGGAGTCCAAAAAATAAAATAAAATCTGCCACTGTTTCCACATTTTCCCCATCTATTTGCCATGAAATGATGGAACTGGATGTCATGCTCTTAGTTTCTTGAATGCTGAATTTTAAGCCAGCTTCTTCACTCTCCTCTTCCACCTTCATCAAGATGTTCTTTAATTCCTCTTCACTTTCTGCCGTTAGGGTGATATCATCTGCATATCTGAGGTTGTTGATATTTCTCCCAGCCATCTTGATTCCAGCTTATGATTTATCCAGTCCAGCATTTTTCATGAGGTACTCTGCATATAAGTTAAATAAGCAGGGTGATGACATACAGCCTTGTCATACTTCTTTCCCAATTTTGAACCAGTCTGCTGTTCCATGCCCAGTTCTAACTGTTGCTTCTTGACCTGCATATAGATTTTACAGGAGGCAGGTAAGGTGGTGTGATATTACCATCTCTTCGAGAATTTTCCAGTTTGTTGTGATCCATACAGTCAAAGACTTTAGCATAGTCAATGATGCAGAAGTAGATGTTTTCCTGGAATTCTTTTGGTTAGGGTGATGAAGAATGACTAATATGAAGAGTTACTATGATATTCTAAGGTGGAATTTTTTTTTCTTTTTTTAGAGTGCTTTAAAATTACATCTAACATTAACACTGGGTTTATTAAATAATAAAAATCACTTGTATCCCACCATTCTGACACAATTAACTTCTTTTGCAAAAGCCTTCAGTATGAATGCATACTTTACAGATTACCAGAATGTATAAAAAATGCTTACTTATATTCTACCTTTTCCTTTTTTGCCTGCATGCTAAGTCGCTTCAGTCACGTCCAACTCTTTGTGACCCTATGGACTGTAGCCCACCATACTCCTCTGTCCATGGGATTCCCCAGGCAAGAATACTGGAGTGGGTTGCCATGCCCTCCTCCAGGCGAATCTTCCCCACCCAGGGATCAAACCTGAGTCTCTTATGTCTCCTGCATTGGCAGACAGGTTCTTTACCACTGGCACCACCTGGGAAGCTCATCTTTTTCCTTTACTGCCATGTATATGAGTTATATATAGTATACCACCTACAGATTAGCTATCATTTATTCAACTAGCCTTCTAATCTTTTATATCTCCTTTGTGCTAAATTGTTTCCAATTTTTAGCAGTGGTAAACATCTCCAAATGTGAAGTTTTGGTTTCTGTTGAATAATTTCCTTAGAATTCATTTCCAGGACTGTTATTAGTGGTGTGGTAGGAATCTACAGTCATTCCCTGCAGTAAGAGCAAAATAGAAATAAGGTACAAAGGCCATTCCTAGGATAACATGAAATGTGTACATTGTAATTTTCTACTAAGTCACTCTTGTGGGGCCATAGGAATAAGGATCACAGTTAGTTTTACAGGTCAATTTAAGTTCAAGTCATTGAAGAAGCTGGACATGTAGGGGTTCTGAGTTTCATATAGCATCATGATCTTGCTGTAGCATGTATTGGGAAGTCCTGAGATAATGTAGCCCTTAATGAGTCCCAGGATTCGATGCATAATAAAGATAGAACAAACACGTAGTTCACTAACAGTCTGGCATAATTGAATCGCACCATGGATACTCCTTGCCACACCACCCAACCATCTCAGTAACATCTGGAAGCATCCCACTGAGTTCCAAGACCTTGGGAAGGGCGGAGCCAACACCCCTAACTCCCACCCTGCCCTGTCCCCTGCTCTTCCACCAATAGAGTATAGAAGTGGAGGTCTGTTTGTACCGAAGACCATTAGCCAAGTCTCACTTCCTGTTCAGAGCTGATGTTGTCACTGTGTGCGAGGAACCAGGGAAAACCAGGAGGAACAATCTCGTTGCTCCCCAGACGTGTAACAACATAAAGTGGTCATTCTGATTTCGCTTCCATGCACATGGGATCTTTGTCTTGCTGACCCCTTGGAAGTACTCAGCAAAGAGCTGTTGATTGAGTACATGGATCGATGCCCTTTGTCTAACCTCCTAGACCCCTCAGGCCCCCCGTCCCCCAGACTGCCCCTCCCTGATGTGCTCTGTAGGGGCACTGTCACTACGGCCTTTGCTGCAGCCAACACCTGGGATGGGGCAGCCGTGTCTCCATCCTGGACAGCGTGACCTTGGCTTTATCTCTTTGATCTGACCTCAGAGAAGCTGTCAACAGGGCTTAGTCTCCGCCAGACAAAAGGCAGGCAGACGGGGCGCTGAAGCAGACTCTGTGCATGATGTTTTTTAGGCGGTTGTACACTGTAGCAGCTTCAGAGCCTCCTTTCATGAGGCATCATGGCAACATCGCTGCCTGCAAACTAGAGTGCAGGTTCTTCTTCCCCAGCTGTCTTCTCCATCTCTCTCCAGCCTACTTGAGTTATCCCTCCCTGGCTGTCCAAGTAGCATCTCTTGGCAGGTCTCTGCCTCCTCTTCTGAGATCCAGCTATCCCTACTAAGAAGTCAGCTTGTAAACTTAGAACTAAGAGAGTCCTTCCTTTCTCTGTTCCCTGCCTCCTTCCAGCCCCAGCATCTCTATGAACCTCACCAGGGTCACTTAAAGCACCCAATCCCATTTTACAACAACCAGGAATCAATTCAGTAGATGTTAAAGGCAGAGCCTTGGTCCCACCAATCATGGGCCATACATTTAGGTGGGAGCCACAGCAGGGAAGCCACCTTCGTTCCACCTCCACTTCCAATTCCCAGAATTCTGAATCTCCAGTAAAAAGTGGAGAGGTGTGCTTCCTGTTTTCCCAGCCCAGCAGTCAAGAGATGAGCTAGAGAGGGCGGCCTCCATCCAGTTGGCCCAGGCTGAGGCCCAGACAATCAGACACCTCCTAGTTCCCACGCTCAGACAGCAGGCCTGAAGCAGAACTGGTTTCATAATCTCACCTCTGCCAGTGCTTTTTGCATAATGATCTGCCTTTTCGTTCCCACATCACAATCATAGTATTTATCTATGCAAAACAGCACCTCATTAAAAAAAAGAAAGAAAGAAACACACCGCCATTGGCCCAACCCTTCATTAGAGTATAATGCACAAGCCCTGGGCACACCCAGGGTGGAAACAGCATCCAGGTTTTCGGCTTCTAGGCCTCCCTGGTGCTGCTCATACCAGCTCTGCCCCACCCTCTCCTCATTCCCCCCAGAAAGAGCTGGGCTGTTTCCCAAATCCATGCAGTGGAAGATCATAGAGGAGCCCTTGGGGACCAAGAGGTGGGTCCACGGGGGATCCCTACCTCCAAGAGGTCTTCTCTCTGCAAAATGTTATCTCTAAACCTCTTTCTATTATTTTCAGCCTAATTCATGTATTTTCTGAGTGCTGACCTATTTTAACTTTTGTTTCCCATTAGAATCAAAACTCCATGAGAACAGGCACTATGTTACATTTTTCAGGGCTTAAACCAGTTCCTGGCACGTAGTAGGCCCTCATTAAATATTTCTAGAACGTTTGCTTTAATTTTTTACTTCATGATAATAAATTCCGTGGTTGTTTCTCTGCCAAACTGGTCCCGGTCCACCACCCCCTTTTGTTTC
Organism: Redunca redunca; assembly: GCA_006410935.1. NCBI lineage: Eukaryota > Metazoa > Chordata > Mammalia > Artiodactyla > Bovidae > Redunca > Redunca redunca. The sequence continues at coordinate 4,329 of SJYQ01057799.1, forward strand.
TTTAAACAATTCTTTCAACCCTTAATACCCCAGGCCTTGGAAATAATAGTTAAAACGCCTTCATTCTGAACAATAATGTTATGCTTTTTGTACTGTTAGAATGGTTTCAATTTAGTGTGCAATATTTAAGATATGCAGAAAGGAAATAAAGAAAAACAGAACACCCCTGTTCTCACCACCAAAAAAAAAAAATCCTAAAACATTACTAATACAGCTGAAGTCCCTGGCTATCCTGACACCATTGGTCCGTCCCTCTTTCTCCCCTTCAGAGGAACCTATATCCCAAATTTGGGGGAACCTATATCCTAAATTTGGTGACCACTCGAAATTCTTTACAGTCTCTATATTAGGTTTACTGTCAGATAAAAGTCCTAAATATTCATTGGAAGGATTGATGCTAACGCTGAAACTCCAATACTTTGGCCACCTGATGCGAAGAACTGACTCATTGGAAAAGACCCTGATGCTGGGAAAGATTGAAGGCGAGAGGAGAAGGGGACAACAGAGGATGAAATGATTGGATGGCATCACCAATGCAATGGACATGAGTTTGAGTAAGCTCTGGGAGTTGGTGATGGACAGGGAAGCCTGGCATGCTATAGTCCATGGGGTCGCAAAGAGTCAGACACAACTGAGCGACTGAACTCAACTGAACTAAACTGAAAGGGCTAACACTGTTTTTCTTCTAAAGCTGTTTTTTTCTCTTTGTTTGGGCTTAGGGGACAGTGTGGACAGGACAGGGCACAGTGTGTCCTGCNCAAGTGTGGGAACGGCGATGCCACGCATCCTTGAATCCGGTGTTAGTTTCTCAGTCATGTCCGACTCTTTGGGACCCCATGAACTGTAGCCCCGCAAGTCTCCCTTGGCCATGGAATTCTCCAGGCAAGAATACTGGAGTGGGTTGCCATTCACTTCTCCAAGGGATCTTTCCAACCCAGGGGTCGAACCTGGGTCTCCCACATAGCAGGTTGATTCTTTACCATCTGAGCCACCAGGGAATCTGGGATTCACTGCAAATTCCAGGCACCCTCCTGTGCCTTGTATTTCAGGCAGCCCTTGGGACCAGCACTGTTCCCAGAGAAATCCCAAAGATGTGTGCTGGTGGAAGGATGAGAGGCGCCAACCTGGAATGTCATGTGTGGCTGCAGAGAAAGACCAGGAGGGTTAGGGTTGGAAAGCAAGGCCATTACTGGGGACTTTCCTGGGAGAGAAGAAAGAATCCTGAGCTAGTGAGCTGAGCTCTAGATCTAGCTCGTCCACTTACTATCTCTGTAACCTAGGGTGAGTCAGTTCATCTCTCAGGGTCTGTTTCCTCATTTGGAGCCCAAGGGGATTGGAGTGAATTACCTCTAAAGTCCCATCACATTTCCATCCTAAGGACAGTGTCAAAGGTCAAGGAAGAGACCAACACTGGAATATTCTTAAATGTAATACACCCACCTGAACAGAATGGAGTACAGAATTAGAACTTGTATTTGGGAAGAATCGGGACACACTGTCCAGCCCTACTTCCCACAGTCACACGCAGCACCCTGACTCCATTGCCCTGCTGGTAGGAGAATTAGCCAATGGCCTCCTAGTTGGGCAACCCAACTCTGGGTCTAACACTTCTACTGGCTGTCACTTCAGGCAAGGCAGTTATCTTTTTGCTGTGCCTTGTTTCCTCATCTCTAAAACCCTCTGCCTCCTCCTCACCCTGTGAGGAAGCTGTGAGAATTCACTGAGTAATGTGCATGAAGTACTTAGCTTGCACGGGGAGAAGAGTCCCCACATAAACAGAAGATGATGATGATTGTTGTGACAGCTGCGTGATTCCCTTAACTCTTCCCCAGCCCTTCCTTTGCCGATGCCGGAAACTAACCTCTTGTGAGTCATCACCATCTTTTTCTCCAGGTTGGTTCAGAGAATTCCCCTTAAGCACTGAGTTCATGTCTAGCCTCATGGCCAAGCGACAAGACATCAAAGAACAAGACTGAAAAAACATGATGCCAAACTTCCCTAACACCTGATTTCACTTTGCCTTTTACCCACGAGCATGTACGTTTCGTAAAGGCAGGGACATTTGGGCCACCATGTTGCCTAAGTACAGCCTTCACTCAATAAGTGAATTAAATGAATGAATGAAAGGCACAAACTGCCCATATGAGATCTGAGTGGAAGGAAGAAAATTAACACTTTTTTAATGCCCATCCTAGGCCTTTTCTATTTTTATTTTGTTTGTTCCTCTCCACAGCCCCAAGGAATCAAAATCATTCTCCCACTTTATGGTTGGGCAGACCGAGGATTGAGCATGAAGTAGTTCAACTAAGATCTCACACTATGTCAGTGGTTGATGTAACATTTAAAACTCCAGGACTGTCTGGCTGGATTCCAGCCATGGTGCCTTGAATGGGCATGGGAAGCAGGCAAACCCCTTGAACAAAGATAAGCTATCTTCTTCAACAGGTGTTTGAACTGGGCCAGCCAAGCAAACAAGTACATAAGACCCAGACAGGCCCAGACAGCCCTCACTCCTATAGGACTTGGCTTGGTTTGTCGTGGACCAGCAAGGTAACACCAGGGAAGGGAGCTGTCTGTGAGCAGTGCATACATGCTAAGTAGCTTCAGTCATGTCTGACTCTTTGGGACACTGTGGACCGTAGCCTACGAGGCTCCTCTGTCCATGGGATTCTCCAGGCAAGACTGACACCTTGGGTTGCCATACCCTCCTCCAGGGGAATCTTCCCAACCCCAGGATTGAAGCCAAGTCTCTTGTATCTGCCCGGAGTAGGGGGATAGGACTGGGTGAGCTCATACAATTCCTCCTGCTCTCGCCAGAGACCCCCATAGTCAGCTCTCTCAACCCCTCAGAGACAGCGGCGTCTTAATTAGGAAAATGTAACCCGAGCTTTGCTCACTAGGATCTACAGAATAGCTTCACTAAGCAGGGAGCCCAAGACAAGACCTTTTCTTAAATGTGTGAGGCTACATCCCAGCTCTGCCAGTTTCTACTGCATTCATTAGATGGGGCTGGCATTACAAAATCCCACAGAATTCAACATATTTACATATCTACTCAGGCCTGCGGCACTCGTAAAGGAATTATTGAGAGTTAACAATAATCTGGGTGGCTTAAATGACAGAAATGTATTTTCTCATACTTCTGGAGGCTGCTAGTCCAAGATCAAGGTGTCAGCAGGTGTCTCCTGAGGCCTGTGTCGTTGGCTTGCAGATGGCTGTCTTCTTGCTGTGTCCTCACATGAACGTGCTCCCCACCCCTTCCCCCACCTCATCCCGTGTCTCTCTGCGTGTCCAGATCTCCTTTTCCTATATAGACACCAGTCAGATTGGATTAGGGCCCACTCCAATGGCCTCATTTTAACTAAATTACCTCTTTAGGAACTTCCCTGGTGGTCCAGTAGTTAAGAATCTGCCTTCCAATGCAGCGGATGCAGGTTCAATCCCTGGTCAGGGAGCAAAGATTCCCCATGCCCCAGAGCAACTAACCCTATGTGCTCTGAGCCCTTGTGCCCTGAGCCCTCGTGCTGCGACAGACCAATGTGCCGTAACTAGAAAAAAAAGAGCCATGTGCACAGCCAAAAAGATAAAATCATAAATTACCTCTTTAAAAAGGCCCTATCTCCAAATATAGTCATGTTCTGAGGTACTGAGAGGCTAGGACTTCAACACAGAAATTTTGGACACGATTCAGCTCATAACACCTCCCTTGGCCAAATCATGTTCCCAAACGGCGCCTTCGTTTTCTTCACTTGGAACCCATTTCCAGGCCAGTAGGCTTTCTGAGGAAGGCAGTATGGCTATACTCCTCAAGGAAAAACTGTATAAGAAATGCCAAGGGCAGAATAGGAAGCAGGAAAGAGCCCTCTGTGAACTGTCCTCGAATGATTAGAGGTGTCTACAGAAGAACAAGCCCCTGCCTGACACCATTCTTTCTCTCTGAAATTCTCTCTCCTTGCTTCCAAAGGTATCGCTTGTGGATTTTGATTTAGGTACTTCCAGGTGAACTCAGGCCTCTGTTAAAAAAGGAGTCAAATTTCTGTCCTGTAAAATATCTGATGTTGCTACTTCTTTTATTAATTTTTTCCAGGCCTAATCCTATTATTCTATTCATGATGTCACCACGCTCCCTGCATTTCCCCAACCTCAACAGCCACCACACTAATGTATTTCTAGATAGCCTTTGATATTTATTAGTTGTTTAATCACTAAGTTGTATCCAATTCCTTTATGACCCCATGGACTACAGCCCGCCAGGCTCCTCTGTCCATGGGATTTCCCAGGCAAGAATACTGGAGTCGGTTGCTATTTCCTTCTCCAGGAGATCTTCCCAACTCAGGGATGGAACCTGCCTCTTCCGCATTGGCAGACAGATTCTCTACCGTTGAGCCACCAGGGAAGGACATACAAATTCATACCTCCACATAAACTGCCGGTGGGTAGTAAGTAATGATGATGTAAAATACCTCTCACGGTGAGTCACTGCCCAGAACTTTGAAAGCCACTGATTCAATGTCCCTCACCCCTACAACTTCACTCTGATCATCTGTGTCCAGAGAGCATGAAGGATAAAATCTACTTCGCACCTTTAAGTGTGACAGGAAACTGGTGAAAAGAAACTAGTTCTAATTACTAAGAAAGTAGAGAACTGTATCTCTGAAAGAGGAAAACCAACACAAAGGCGCTCAGGACAAGGCCCCTGGAGATGCGGCCTGGCCTCTCTAGCTCCACACTACCTGCATCTCCCCAGGACGTGCCCCATCAAGTCTGAGATTCCTAGGAGACGACCAAGCGGAGGTCCTGACCACTGCCGGCTAACCTTTCCCGTCGCCATCTTCATTGCCCCAGATGCTCAAGCCAGATCTGAGCTGCCCTCCAGAGCTGCTCTCTCGCTCTCCACAGCTGAGCCGCCCAAAATTCACCTCAGAACTTCCCCCATCCCTCCATCCCGACCACCACCAGCCCAGCGGGGAATCACCGTCCACACTCCTCAGCTCTTCTTACTCGCAGACACTCAAACAGGGCTCTGACAAACTTTGCGCTCTGCACATATATTTAAGTAATCCCAGCGTTTAAAGTGTTATACTATGAATCTAAAAGTTTACAAAGAGTGTAATTTCTGGCATATTGTAAATACTGGCATTTTTTCAAACTTACACTTCTTAAAATACATCCAAAGGAATCTAAATACAACTGCAATGATATCCATCATCATCCTTTTTTTTTTTAATATACAGATAGGCTTTCCTGTATTGCTGGATAGTCCCTTAAAGAATTCTAACCTAATATAACTTTATGATCAAAGCTTTTTTCAACAAAACTATGGGTACAAATTAAGATTTCAGGATTTTTTTTTTTTACATCCTGAACCATAGGATCTAAGTGTTAATTTTTTTCTTCTGAATTTTATCATTATGATTTTTATTAGCATACAACTGATCAACAAATTTTACAAATGTTCATAGGTAATTAAACATAATTTTATTGAAAATTCATCCTTTAATGAGATGAATGGAACTATCTTTCCCCTCAACTGATTTATGTGAATATTGTTCCCAGAATGAGACAAGGTTAATTAGCATCAATTTAATCTTATTTTTCTTGTCCTTTTTTTTTTTTTTTAATGTAAGCACTGAGAAAGCTTGTTCACATAAATAGATGTGAATGGAAGGACTCTTGTTACAGCACTGTCCCTACATGCTCTAAACTCTCTCAGCATTTTAGCCAAAAATCTATCATTAAAAAGAACTTTTCTGGAAAATATTTGCAAACAAAGCAACTGACAATGGAATAATCTCCAAAATACACAAACAGCTCATGCAGCTCAATATCAAAAAAACAAACAACCCAATCCCAAAATGGGCAAAAGACCTAAACAGACATTTCTCCAAAGAAGACATACAGATGGGCAATAAACACTTGAAAAAATGCTCAGCATCACTAATTATTTAGAGAAATGCACATCAAAACTACAATGAGGTATCACCTCACATCGGTCAGAATGGCTATCATCAAAAAATCTGCCACCAATAAATGCTGGAAAGAATGTGGAGAAAAGGAAACCTTTTTATACTATTGGTGGGAATGTAAATTGGTACAGCCACTGTGGAGAACGGTATGGAGATTCCTTTAAAAACTAAAAATTAAACTACCATATGACCCAGTAATCCCACTCCTGGGCATATACAATGGAATATTAGTCAGCCATAAAAAGGGATGGAATTGTGCAATTTGCAGATACATGGATGGACCTAAGACAGAAAGAGAAAAAAATTGTATAATATTGTTATATGTGGCATCTAGAAAAACTATACAGATGAACTTATTTGCAAAGCAGAAACAGAGACATAGATGTGGAGAGTGGCCATAGGGATACCAGAGGGGATGCGGGGGAGGGGATGAACTGGGAGATTAGGACTGACATATATACACTACTATTTACAAAATAGATAAATAATGACAGCCAACTGTATGGCATGGCGAACACTACTATTGAGTAGCATTTTGTAGTGACCTAAATGGGAAGTAAATCCCCAAAAAAGAGGGGATATATGTATACATATAGCTGATTCATTTTGCCATACAACAGAAAATAACTCAACATTATAAAATGCTATACTCCAATAAAAATTAATTTTAAAAAAAGACTTTTGATGGTCTAACAACTACCAGTTTGATTGGGTCCTCCTTTAATTTTATAGAAAGTAAAGACTCGGAAACCGTCGGAGTTACAAATGACTCTCATCCGATCAGAGTTGAACCATTTTCTCCTAATCAATAGCAGTATTTCAAATTGTCCCTTTGCCCAAGATGAAGCACAAAGCAAGATAAGGGCCAGGTAAAAGGTATGCCTCTCTTTGGCAAAATGGAGAAGTGAGATTGTGGAAGACGTGGCGGAAAATGATCATTTGAGACCTCAGATCAGTAGCAGGAGGATACATGGATCTCGGGGATCTAGAAGGCGATTCTCTGAAGGTTATCCCCTTGTCCTGGTACCACTTAAGAGTTTTCAGGTACCTCCAAGGGACCAGATAGCCCGGCAAATAAACAACAGGACCTGTGACCAAAAGCATTCTCTTTTAAAAATGTAATTTGCATCTTTTGATTTGCTTGCTACTTTTAACAACTCGTCTCATGCTTAAAAAATAAAACTGAACCTCCTCACTAGGACCTCCTCTAAAGTCCAACCTTATCTCACTATCTGACAAAACCACACTGGCCTTCACCATGTCCCTGGATTGCCACCAGTGCCTCCCAGCACAGGACCTTTGCACCTGCCCTTCCCTCTGCTTGCTGCATAGCTGCTCCCACATGTCCTCCAGACGTCAGTTCCAACGTCACCTCTGACATCATACACACTGCCCACTTCACTATTCTCTCCCACAGCAATCAAATTATTGATAGTTCTTATTATAAGCACAGCTATACTTCCTTGTAAAATATATGATAGCATTTGGTGGGGAGCTGTGTTTTTAATTTACAAATGGCATGCTCTGAATAGCATTTGACTCAGTTCAGTTCAGTTCAGT
>SJYQ01057867.1:0-12761 GCA_006410935.1 Redunca redunca
GACGGCAGCCTACCAGGCTCCCCGGTCCCTGGCATTCTCCAGGCAAGAATACTGGAGTGAGTTGCCATCTCCTTCTCCAATCCGTGAGAGTGAGGTCACTCAGTCGTGTCCGACTCTTAGCGACCGTATGGACTGCAGCCCACCAGGCTCTTCCGCCCATGGGATTTTCCAGGCAAGAGTGCTGGAGTCTGTGCAGATTTATTTCTTAAGCACCATGACTATTTGCGCTTTTTCTTCTCCACCCTCCCTGCTCCTCTCCCTCAACCCCCTCTGCAGGACTGTGTGAGGCTTCCTCCCTGAATGAGTTCCTTGGTCTCCTTCCTGGTGTGGTGCTGTTTGCCTTTGGTTTGATGCATGACTTGTGGTTTTAGCAGTGTTGTTTTTGGTGAGCATCTCACTGGGAAGCCACATCAAGTCCGGGCTTGATTATGTGCCCTCCCTTTTTTTAAATCCCTGTTCTTGTATTGTTGCATCAATATTAAGGGGGAGTCTTGCAAAAGCACTGTTAATTACAAGGAGTCACATGTTTCTGGCCACTAGCACGTCATACTTAAATATGCAGTAGTTAGAGGCAAGAGAATGCAAGCTCAGTTCTGGGGCTCTCTCAGTGTGACAAATACCACCCTGAGAAATCTTCAGATGTGTTCGTGAAAAATAGAATTTGCTTTATTTTTGAAAAGCAAAGGTAAAAGTTATTCTCAGGTAACTATCTGGATGAAATCACTGTGGCCTTGGATAAATCATTCCACTTTGTTAGAGTTCAGTTGCATCACCTATAAACTAGGCAAAACAAGAATTTCCTTGTCTGTAAACATGAGGCTGGATGAATGTCCTCTGGAGAACTCATTATGGATATTTGATTTGCTAAACACTGAGCTGAGATGAAAGAGTCTGGACATAGTATAGTTGAAAGGGGTACATATGTGATTGTTGTTTTCAGTTATTTTCCATTGCAAAAAAAATTGTGTATACAGCAAAAAATACTTAAAACTTATATGCAGAGTTCAGCAAATAAACACCTATGTAACTATCACCAGGTGGATGAATAGGATACTACTGGCTCCCAGAGCCTCCGAGAGTGCCTGATCCATCCCAGCCTCTTTCCTCACTTACGTTTTACAGTAACTTCCTGCTTTCTCTCTAGTTTTAACATCTGTGTTTCCCTCTGCTCCTTTGAAAGTTATGTGCTCTTTGTATTCTACAAATTACAATATTTGTACTTGGAGTTTAAGGTTGATGAAAGCTTTCATTTCCCATTGGGTAACACCAGGTCCTTGGAACACCCCAAAACATTTACCCCATCCTCACTTATTTTCTCTCATTGCCGTGTGTTTTAATTCTGTACATTTTGAAGAACACCACGAAATAAATTGTGCTACACAGTCAGCGTTCAATTAAATTTATTCGTGCATTTGTCACCGTCTTGCGCTCTTCCCTCCTTTTTGTGTTTCCAGTCTTCCGTCTAGAATCCCTTTCCTCCTGCCTGATGTACAGCCTTTAGAATTTCCTTTGCTGATAAGGAACTCTCTCTCAGGCCTTGCATGCCTGAAAATGCCTGAATTTCACCTTCTTTGTGGAAGGATAGTCTTGAGAGTTGTATTAGTTTCCTATGGCTGCTGTACAAATGTGGTGACTTAAATCAACAAGGCTATCCTTGGAGAGTTTTGGAGGCTGGATACCCGAACCCCATGTCACTCGGCTTGTCTAGATGTCAGCAGAGCTGTGCTCCTTCCAGAAGCTCCAGGGCGGAAATGGTTTCCTTGCCTTTTCCAGCTTCTAGAGCTGCGTTCCTTGTATCCTGTGGTTCGTGACTCCTTCCCCCATCTTCAAAGCCAGCACTGCAGCATCTTCAAATCTCCATCTCCTCCCACATCCCTTTCTCCTCTGTGTGGAGTTTCCCTCTGCCTCTCTCTTGTAGTAACATTCGTGATTGTATTGAGGACCTACAAATAATCCAGGATAATCCACCCATCTGGAGGCACTTAACTTAATCATATCTGCAAAGTCTTTTTTTTACCGTATAAGGTAATACTGCAGGTTGCAGGGACTGTGACCTGGTTATCTTTGGAGACCATTATTAATCTTTGCACAGGACTGTATAAAACTACGTGTTGATTTTTATTTTCTTTCAGCATATTAAAGATAAGATTCTACTGTCTTCTGGCTTCCTGTTTTAAACCATTTTTTAAAGTTGAAGTGTAGTTAATATACAATGTTGTCTTAGTTTCAGGTGTATAGCAAAGTGATTCAGTTCTTTTTCAGTCTTTCCCATTATAGGTTATTATACGATTGTGAATATAGTCCCCTGTGCTACACCTAGGCCCTTGCTGTTTATCTATTTTATATCATCTCTGCTGTGCTGTGCTCAGTCACTCAGTCATGTCTGACTCTTTGCGACCCCATGGACTGTAGCCCGCCAGGCTCCTCTGCCCATGTGGATTCTCTAGGCAGGAATACTGGAGTGAGTTGCCATGCCCTCCTCCAGGGGATCTTCCCAACCCAGGGAACCCAGGTCTCCCACATTGCAGGCAGATTCTTTACCATCTGAGCCACCAGGGAAGCTCATATCAATGTATAGTTGTGTGTATATGTTAATCCCAAACTCCTAATTTACCTCCCTGTTCTTTCCCCTTTGGTAACCATTAGTTGGTTTTCTATGTCTGTTAGCCTATTTCGGTTTTGTAAATAAGTTTATTTGTGTCATTTTTTAAGATCCCACATATAAGTGATATCATACAATACTTGTCTTTCTCTGGCCTGACTTACTTCACTTCATATGACAATCTCTAGGTCTATCCATGTTGCTGCAGATGGCGTTATTTCATTCTCTTTGCAGCTGAGTAATATTTCGTTATGTATATATATACCACATCTTCCTTATCTATGCATCTGCTGGTGAACAATTAGGTTGCTTCCCTGTCTTGACTATTGTAAATAGTGCTGCTCTGATCACTGGGGTGCGTGTCTTTTTGAACTAGAGTTTTCCCTGGTGGCTCAGAGGTTAAAGTGTCTGCCTCCAATGCAGGAAACCCGGGTTTGATCTCTGGGTCGGGAAGATCCCCTGGAGAAGGAAATGGCAACCCACTCCAGTATTGTTGCCTGGAGAATCCTATGGATGGAGGAGCTTGGTAGGCTACAGTCCACGGGGTCGCAAAGAGTCGGACACAACTGAGTGACTTCACTTTCACTTTTCTCCAAACATATGCCCAGATGTGGGCTTCCCTGGTGACTCAGACAGTAAAGAATCTGTCCGTAATGCAGAAGACCTGGGTTCAATCCCTGGGTTGGGAAGATCCCCTGCAGAAGGGAATGGCAACCCACTCCAGTATTCTTGCCTGGAGAATCCCATGGACAGAGGAGCCTGGAGGGCTACAGTCGTCCATGGGGTCACAGAGAGTCAGATAGTATTGAGCAACTAATACGCACACACATGCCCAGGTGTGGGATTGCTAGATCCCATGCTAGCTCTATTTATAGTTCCTTAAGAAACCTCCATACTATTCTCCATAGTGGCTGCACCAGTATAGGAGTGTTCCCTTTTTTCCCCTCACCCTCTCCAACATTTATTTGTAGACTTTTTGATGACGGCCATTCTGGCCAGTGTTAGGTGATACCTCGTAGTTTTGATGTGCTTTTCTTTTATAATTAGTGATGTTGAGCATCTTTTCATGTGCCTGTTGCCCATCTGTATGTCTTCTTTGGAGAAATGTCTGTTTAGATCTTTTGCCCAGTTTTTGATTGGGTTATTTGTTTTTATTTTTTATATTAAGTAGTATGAGCAGTTTGTATATTTTGGAAATTAAGCTCTAGTTGGTAGCATCCCTTGAAAATATTTTCTCCCAAATAGATTGTCTTTTCATTTTGTTTATGGTTTCATTTGCTGTGCAAAAGCTTTTAAGTTTAACTAGGTCCCATTTGTTTGTTTTTGGTTTTATTTCCTTTACTCTAGGAGACAGGTTAAAAAAAAAAAAAGCATTGCTTCAATTTATGTTAAAGACTGTTCTCTGTTTTCCTTGGGGAGCTTTATAGTACATGGGCTTACATTTAGGCAGTTAATCCATCCTGAGTTTATTTTTGTGTATGTTGTTAGAGAATGATCTGGTTTCATTCTCTTACATGTTGCTGTACTGTTTTCCCAGCACAATTTATTAAGGAGACTGTCTTTTCATCATTTTATTTTCTTGCTGGTTTCCAGTTTTGATGTTGAGATATTATCTCTCAGTCTGCTCATCATTTTTTTAAAGGTAATCTATGCTTTTTCTTTAAGATTTTTAATCTTTGTTTTGATGACTATGATGTGTCTAGGTGTACATTTCTTTATATTTGTTCTGTCTGGTAGTCTCTGGGTCTTTTGAATTTATGGTATCTTTCAATAGTTCAGGAAAATCCTTAGCTGTTATCTCCTTAAAATTATCTCAACCCCATACCCCCTTTCCTCCTCTTCCAGGACTCCAGTGAAATGTATGTTAGAATTTTTTACTATATTCTCCTTGTTGTAAACTCACTCTTCTGTGCTTTCCCTGTTTTTACTTTTCTGTACTATATTCTGGATATTTTCCTCTGATCTTACCTCTGGTTTATAATTCTCTCTTCCATTGTTTTTAATCTGCTGCCAAACACTTCTATTGGAATTTTAATGTGTTACTATATTTTTTCTTTCCAGAAGTTCTATTTGATCTTCTTCCAGATCTGCTTAGTCATGTTTTATAGTCTTAGTTATTTGTGAACTTGTTGTCTCCTTTGTTCATGTGGTAAGCATATATAAACTTAATAAGTCTATATCTGAAATCTGTCCAGGTCTGTTTCTGCTCTCAATTGTTTATACTGGGTCTCACTCATGTTGCCTTATTTCTCTGTGGGTCTACTTATCTTTTAACTGTTTTGCCGGGTATTGCCCTTAAAACATGTTTTGTGACTCCCTGAGGCTTGAAATAAGTGTACTGTCCTCCTTCTGACCGTCTTTTCAGGGCGCTATGAGTTGGGGATCACATCAAACCAAATTCATTGCCTGTCTGTGCTGTATATTCTTGGGGTGAAATGTGCATGAGGGTGGGCCTGTGGCCACGTTTTCTCAAAATTATTTTCTTCACCTTCCTTTTCCTCCTCCTGCTCTGCTTGAGTACAAAGTAACCTCCGTTAGCCTGTGGAACTGGGGAGAAGCAGAAGTGACAGATCAGTTCAGAGTCCTCCAAATTCTGAGAGTATACTCTGGGACCCTGCTTCATGCAGGGAGAAGTATCCAGTAAGGCTTTACATTGAATGTCTTCTTTGACTGGATATCTCTTACCCTTACCCCTCCAGTGTCTTTAAGGTGAAAGCAACTTGGGTACTCAAATAGTCCTCTGGTCTCTTTGAATTCAAGCTTCCCCTCAAAATTGGCCTGGCAGGGCTACACTATCTTTTCAGCTCCTAAGTGCTTAAAGGTGATCTATCCAGAGTTTTTTCTTTCAGGGAGAGGATTTATCTGAATAACCTATTACCTAACCTGCCCTTATGGGAAACAGCTATTCCATTTTTATTGTATAAAATTAAGCATTTTATGTTTAACAACTATATTTACCCTTAGGAAATTTATAGTGCAAGAAGATCAAGGGAATGTAAACCCATAAGTTCTTTTGTGTGTGTTAACAGATTTAGTCTTAACCAGTCAATCCTAAAGGAAATCAACCCTGGATATTCATTGGAAGGACTGATGCTGAAGCTCCAATACTTTGGCCACCTGATGAGAAGAGCCAACTCATTGTAAAAAAAACCTGATGCAGGGAAAGACTGAGGGCAGGAAGAGATGGGAACAATAGATCACGAGATGGTTGGATGGCATCACCGATTCAATGGACATGAGTTTGAGCAAGCTCCAGGAGATGGTGAAGGACAGAGAAGCCTGGTGTGCTACAGTCCATGGGGTCGCAAAGAGTCAGGCACAACTGAGTGATTAAACAACAAGAGATTTAGCAGTCATCCTTTGGAAGACTGATCTGGAGTAGAATTTGAGGAGTAAAAGGTGTGAGTCTTGGATGGATTGTCCCAGTGACATTACAAACTTGAAGAGCCCGTCTTGCTTGATACCACTTGTTCTTTCCTTAAGGTGTATCTTCAGTTGGTTAGCTAATAAGTTGCATCTTTGCCTTGAAAAAAATAAGCTCTCTTAGCCGGTTTCCCTGCCACCTCAGCCTGGTCCTGAACTGCCCTATAGTGGTGGAGGTCCAGCTTTTTCGAACTCGAGGCAGCGGTGACGGCAGCTGGTTTTGGTAGAGACAGCGCTCATCAGCAGCTGCCTGTCTCGTGGCCTGACGCTTGAGCACTGCGACGTGAGTCTGTGACCGTGAAGGAGGGTTGCTGACTCTGGCGGTGGATAAGTGCACATGCTTGGGCCGGGTTTATGAGTCCAGTCTTTGGCCTACCCTCAGCATCACGCTTTGACCAGTTGGTCTTGGATCAAGTCTTCAAAACTTTAAATCTCACGTGTCAGGAATGAATTTTTGACCCCTTGGTCTTCCAATCCCAAATTTGGATGGAAGCCTCTGAAATGACTGTCAACATGAGGAAAAGCTTGTAAATCATTTGTTGATTCAGAAAACACTTAATGGACTTCTGCCACCTGGAAAGCATCGTGCTGGCTATTGCAGTATCCTTGCCTCCAGAATGCTTATAATCTTGCAAAGTATTAAGGCTCATCACCTAAGAGAGAAGCTGAGATTGAGGGGGGACCTGAAGCTGGTTGTGAGGCTTATCTGTGATGCTTGTCATCCCATTGCTCATGAGGGTTGATTTGACGGGCCTGGCTGGCTGGAGTTCGCTTTCTTCCCCACATTTCAGGGAGCATCCCTCCCAAAACTGGGGTCATCTCTGAAAGTATGACTCTTTCACTGAGAGGCAGCTGTCCTTTGGTCAAATATAAAGGTGGCCACACTTTTCTTTTTAAGACCTCAGTTCAGCTCAGTTCACTCACTCAGTCACGTCTGACTCTGTGACTCCATGGACTGCAGCACTCCAGGCCTCCCTGTCCATCACCAACTTCCGGAGCCTACTCAAACTCACGTCCATCGAGTCAGTAATGCCATCCAGTCGTCTCATCCTCTGTCGTCCCCTTCTCCTCCTGCCTTCAGTCTTTCCCAGCATCAGGATCTTTTTAAATGAGTCAGTTCTTCACATCAGGTGGCCAAAGTATTGGAGTTTCAGCTTCAGCATCAGTCCTTCCAATGAATATTTAAGACTCATTTCCTTTTGGTTTGACCTCCTTGCAGTCCAAGGGACTCTTAAGAGTCTTCTCCAACACCACAGTTCAAAGCATCAATTCTTTGGCACTCAGCTTCCTTTATAATCCAACTCTCACATCCATACATGACTATTGGAAAAACCATAGCTTTGACTAGATGGACCTTTGTTTGCAAAGTAATGTCTCTGCTTTTTAATATGCTATCTAGGTTGGTCATCGGAGAAGACAATGGCACCCCACTCCAGTACTCTTGCCTGGAAAATCCCATGGGCAGAGAGGTAGGCTGCAGTCCATGGGGTTGTGAAGAGTCGGACACGACCGAGCGACTTCCCTTTCACTTTTCACTTTCATGCGTTGGAAAAGGAAATGCCAAGCCACTCCAGTGTTCTTGCCTGGAGAATCCCAGGGACGGGGGAGCCTGGTGGGCTGCCATCTATGGGGTCGCACAGAGTCTGACACGAGTGAAGCGACTTAGCAGCAGCAGCAGCAGGTTGGTCATAGCTTTTCTTCCAAGGAGCAAAAGTCTTTTAATTTCATGGCTGCAGTAACCATCTGCAGTGATTTTGGAGTAGAAATAAAGTCTCTCACTGTTTCCATTGTTTCCCCATCTATTTGCCATGAAGTGATGAGACTGGATGCCCTGATCTTAGTTTTCTGAATGTTGAGTTTTAAGCCAACTTTTCTTTTTAAGACCTAGTGAAAGACAAAGTGGAGAAAGATGGCAACCAATCTTGCTGCTTATCTTGGACAAAGCTTCATGCAGTCTTGGACAAAGAAACAAGAATTATGAGATTTATGCGTCAGAATAAACTCAATTTTCTGGAAATCATCTTAGAATGGATATTGGAATTTGATTAATAAAACATGGCTGGAGTGGAAGATGTGTTCTCTTTGCCAGTTCACTCAGAAATCACTGCTGGGATTTCCCTGGCATTCCAGCAGTGAAGACTTTGCCTTCTGATACAGGGGGTGCAGGTTCAGTCCCTGGGTAGGGAGCTAAGATCCCACATGCCTCCTGGCCAAAAAAAAAAAAAAAACCCAAACATAAAGCAGAAGCAATATTGTAACAAGTAATGAAGACTTTAAAAATGGTCCACGTCAAAAAAATCTTTAAAAAATCACTGTTGTGCATTGTTCTACACAAATGAGTTTGATGAACTTTTTAATTCACTAAGAGTGCAGGTAGAGCTCAGTAGACAATTGCCAGTGTGTGGCTTTTAGGGGAATCCAGCTTAAAATCAGATTTGTTTCCTCATCAAGAATTAGAGGATACACTGGAAAGATTCTCCAAGCCGCCCTTCTCTTTCTTGGCAAGCGGTCAGGCTGTTAGCTTCTAGCCCCCCAGCTTCCTTGACTATGGGAATTCCTTCCTAGTTTGACTCTGAGCACAGATTCCTCCTGCTTTTTTGTTTTCTGTTTGCCTGTTGCTCTTCTTTCATTGCACGTGCCCTTTTTCTATGTCCTGCTCCTCTGTCTTGCTGAGTTTTTTTGATCCCAAACAAGGATGACTTTGTATTCAGCTTGTTATGAAAGTTCAATAACATGTGACACGTGGTATGTTTTCCAACTTTTATATCTTAATACTCTTCTAGCATTTAGCCATGGGGTCATGTTTTGCTGAATGTAATACTCTTCCAGTCAAATTTTAATTGAAGTAAATAGTAAAACACAATTGTAGTGGGCCGTCACTGTGCCTCCCCTTCCCCGCCCCACCTTCTCCTCCTACCCCTCCTCCCTTTCCTCTTCCTCTTCTCCCAGAGGAGTTGTCAGAAAGCACAAGAGTCTGCAAAGTAGTAAAAATACCAACTCCTTTTTAAAATGTTACCATTTTATTTTTTAAAATATAAATTTATTTATTTTAATTGGAGGCTAATTACTTTACAATATTGTAGTGGTTTTGCCATACATTGACATGGATCCACCACGGGTGTACATGTGTTTCTCATCCTGAACCCCCCCTCCCACCTCCCTCCCCATCCCATCNTCCCACCTCCCTCCCCATCCCATCCCTTAGGGTCATCCCAGTGCACCAGCCCTGAGCACCCGGTCTCATGCCTGTCTTGAACCTGGACTGGCGATCTATTTCACATATGATAATATACATTCTCCTAAATCATCCCACCCTCGCCCTCTCCCACAGAGTCCAAAAGACTGTTCTATACATCTGTGTCTCTTTTCCTGTCTTACATATAGGGTTATCGTTACCATCTTTCTAAATTTCATATATATGCATTAGTATACTGTATTGGTGTTTGTCTTTCTGGCTTACTTCACTCTGTATAAATGGCTTCATTTTCATCCACCTCATTAGAACTGATTCAAATGTATCCTTTTTAATGGCTGAGTAATACTCCATTGTGTATATGTAATATGTACCACAGCTTTCTTATCCATTCGTCTGCTGATGGACATCTAGGTTGCTTCCATGTCCTGGCTATTATAAAGAGTGCTGCAATGAACATTGGGGTACACATGTCTCTTTCAATTCTGGTTTCCTCAATGTGTATGCCCAGCAGTGGGATTGCTGGGTCAAATGGCAGTTCTATTTCCAGTTTTTAAAGGAATCTCCACACTATTCTCCATAGTGGCTGTACTAGTTTGCATTCCCACCAACAGTGTAAGAGGGTTCCCTTTTCTCCACACCCTCTCCTACATTTATTGCTTGTAGACTTTTGGATCGCATCCATTCTGACTGGTGTGAAATGGTACCTCATTGTGGTCTTGATTTGCATTTCTCTGATAATGAGTGATGTTGAGCGTCTTTTCATGTGTTTGTTAGCCATCTGTATGTCTTCTTTGGAGAAATGTCTGTTTAGTTCTTTGGCCCATTTTTTGATTGGGTCGTTTATTTTTCTGGAATTGAGCTGCAGGAGTTGCTTGTATATTTTTGAGATCATTTCTTTGTCACCAACTCCTTAAACTTAGGATAAATCTCATTCTGTTACTTGCTTTTGTATATACACATGGAGGAAAAGTGATCACCTGTTGAAAAGTGTCTAATACTGTGTTAGAGGTTACTTTGATCTTTTGCAAAAGCAGAGAAGGAAGACAATGCAAGTGTTGGGCACAGCACTGTTGACTGACTGGTAGCAGTGATGAAAGGTAACCAGTGTTCTTGGAGGAGAATCAGGTCAAGGTTGGGTGTTGGCTACTCTGCTATTACGTGGGCATGCCCACAACCCTCAGTCTCCCTAGGTGATCTCATGGTCCCATGCTTGGATGTTATCTTGGCTTGTGGGGAAATATGATGCAGCTGTGTTGGGTGGCTAGTGTCCTCTGATCCCAGAATGTACCCTACTGCGAGTCATTTATGCAATCGTGTTTACCAAGCTTCTGCTTGTGCCAGGTATGGTTGTTGGGAAGACAGCAATAAAAGAGACCTGTTCTTATGGAGCTTATATTCCAGGGGAGTGACAGGCAATAAAGTATAAAATAAACAAGATAACTTCAGATATTGACAAAGTAGGATAAAGGGACGGAGAGTGACTATACTTCCTTTAGGTTCCTGGGTCTGAAGTGGGCCTCTTTGGGAAGAGGACAATAGTGCAGGAAGCTGAGGTTGAGAAGGGGATGGTCACATGAGGATCTGAAGCAGTGATGTCCTGTAGAACTTGCTGCATGCTGAAGATGTTACATATCATGCTATCCAGTATGTGTGGCCATGAGGATCTGAAGCAGTGATGTCCTGTAGAACTTGCTGCATGCTGAAGATGTTACATATGTTATCCAGTATGTGTGGCCATGAGTCTCATGGCTACTGTGGCTGGTACAGCTGAGGAACTGAGTTTTAAGTTGTATTTAATATTAATAACTGCATGTGTTAATACCTACTCTCTTGGACAGTGCAAGATCTAGAGAAAGGCCTTGCAAGGAGAGGCCTTGCAAAGTTCCTGAGGACATGCAGCCCCTGAAAACCCAGCATGGGATCTGGTCTGGAAGTTGGGCCCAGTCTTCAAAGAGCAAATCTGGAAAACTTACAATTGCTTCCTGCCTCTGTTTTGTGAGCCCCTGGAGAACCTACAGAGGAACAACAGTTAACCAAATGAGAACGAAAAGCCCCTGCCCAACAAAGAACCTGCTTCCTTTTCTAGGAAGGGCTCATTCCCACATCGTCTGACTCACAACTCTTGACTGGTTTCCTCTGCTCACAGGCAGGGCTGGCCTTTGTCTTGCAGGATGTAGCCATTACATAGATCTTGCTTGTTCATTCTGGGAACGAATCCTGTGTTTGTTCTTTCCTTGAACCTTTTTGTAATGAGAGGCTGGAACCTCTACAATTTTTCTTTTAAGGGGGTCTCTAAAGAGCCTCTTTAGAGAGGTGATGAGGTGAAAGAGGAGTGTGAAAAAGCTGACTTAAAACTCAACATTCAAAATACTAAGATCATACATCCAGTCCCATCACTTTATGGCAAACAGCAGGGGAAAAAGTAAAAATAGTGACGGATTTGTTTTCTTGGGCTCCAAAATCACTGCAGACAGTGACTGCAGCCATAAAATTAAGACACTTGCTCCTTGAAAGGAAAGCTATGACAAACCTAGACAGCATATTAAAAAACAGAAACATCATTTTGCCAACAAAGGTCTGAATAGTCAAAGCTGTGGTTTTTCCAGTAGTCATGTATGGATGTGAGAGTTGGACTCTGAGGAAAGCTGAGTGCCGAAGAATTGATGCTTTTGAACTGTGGTGTTGGAGAAGACTCTTGAGAGTCCTTTGGACTGCAAGGAGATCCAACCAATCAATCCTAAAGGACATCAACCCTGAATATTGATTAGAAAGACTGATGCTGAAGTCAAAGCTCCAATACTTTGGCCATCTGATTTGAAGAGCCAACTCATTTAAAAAGACCCTGATACTGGGAAAGATTGAGGGCAGAAGGAGAAGGGGGCCACAGAGGATGAGATGGTTGGATGGCATCACTGACTCAATGGACATGAATTTGAGCAAACTCCGGGATATAGAGGACAGGGAAGGATGTCGTTCTGCAGTCCATGGGGTCGCAGTTTCGGACATGGCTTAGAGACGGAACAACAATTCTGCATTCTTCTTACTTCCCTCCAGTTATCTCAGGGACCAAGGCTCCAACTTTTCTGGCTTAGCTATTCCCTCCAACCCCCTGTCCCAAGCTAGGATGGCATAATCAGTCCTGGTTATAAAGAGAAACTGGTCTTTGGAAATAGTTTCACCATGAATTGCCACTTCTGTTGAAAAGANTAGTTTCACCATGAATTGCCACTTCTGTTGAAAAGATTACAAAGGAAAAGAGGAAAGGAGAGGAGTGGGGAAAAAAAGACCAGGAATGTTTGCAGTGGTTTTCTCACATGCCGTGTGTGTGCTGGGATCTCTTAGGCCATGGAAACCTCTGTACCTCTTGGCCAAGAATTGGGCTATTCCAAGCAGCTTCTGGCTTATCCCGGCAGAGTTGGGGAGGGAGTGGATGCCACAGTGGGCCAGCTCTGCCTCTCCAGCGCATGTGGGGATTCGGCTCCAGCAAGATTCTCAGCCAAACACAGAGATGAAGCAGCCCGTCCAGGGTCAGTGTGCTGC
>SJYQ01057887.1:0-12797 GCA_006410935.1 Redunca redunca
ATTGGTGTTTCTCTTTCTGACTTACTTCATTCTGTATAATAGGCTCCAGTTTCATCCACCTCATTAGAACTGACTCAAATGTGTTCTTTTTTATAGCTGAGTAATATTCCATTGTGTATATGTACCACAACTTCCTTATCCATTCGTCTGCCAATGGACGTCTAGGTTGCTTGATACATTGGAGAATTTTAACAGCAAAATCAATTTTTACACATGACTTACTTTTACTATGATCAAATCAGTTTCTATCCATAGTTCTAGATCCCTGGAGGTGGAACCAGGCTTCTCTTTCCACTACATACTGTAGAGAAAACCCCCTTCTCCCAAGTCCTTTCCTCACTCTTCCCTTAGAGAGAAGACTGGTGTGATGGGCCAGATCCTGGAGCACTATGAGCAGTACAACTGTGCACTGGGATGGGACACCCATGCATCGAGAACATGTCCACACCCTTCCCTCTCTTACAATACCAAGAGGTAGATAAGCTGAGCCAGTGCCTACTTGTGAAGGCTAGGTGCTACCACATCACTCTCTATTTCTTCCTTCTTACTAGAGATTTGGATTCAGTCATCCTTGCGCATTAGTTGTCAGCTGGTGGTAAGAGGTAGAATTAGAGTCAAAGATATACTGCTTCATTCTTGAGCCTGTGCTTCACCCCAACTCCACCAGAAGGTGCTATACTGAGAGGCCCTGGGAACTGGCCCAGTGAAGGATATTCCAGATTCCTGTATGTCTGTCTCCTTTAGAGAAGGCCATGAGAGAGGGCAGAGTGGCTGTATCTGGCAGGAGGAGGGCGTTGTTGTGTCCTCAGAACAAACACTGGCCCCATACTGTCAGATTCTCACCAGTAACTCTATATCGTCACATTTCTCACTCTACAGATGGTGAGCACACCAAACCAAATGTCATAACCCACACTGAAATGTCACAGGTATCCATTCAAATAGACATGACCTCAGGTGTTGCCAAGCTCTCAGCCAGAGGCCAGCACTTGGTGTTTGCAGACATAGTAGTGGATTCAACTCATGAAATGATAAGGCAATTGTCTGTTGATAGGTAAAGGCCTCCTGAATTCCAGTGGTTCCCCCATACCTGCTTTCCATCAGGGCCTCATATGTCAGGTACTGTGAAGCCAGTGTTCTTATTCCTAACCTGGACCCACTGTAGCATGTTCTCCTTCTTTAGACCTCATATTATCTTTCAGCACTTTGGTCTTGACCTTTAGACTATCCAAAATTTAAACACATTTCATGGCCAGCTCACTGCTTTCTGATATTTCTCATTTAAAATTGGACATTCCAAGTCATCTTCAGTAACTATTCTCACATATCTAACAAATTATTTTCTTTGCACACAATGTTAAGTATGTATCTTACATTTAACAATTGCCTTGAAATAGCACATATCACTGTTTTTCTTCTTGAAATACGTTTCAGCCATCACTAAGCTATATACTCATTGGAAGGACTGATGCTGACCAATACTTTGGCCACCTGATGCGAAAAACTGACTCATTGGAAAATACCCTGGTGCTGGGAAAGATTGAAGACAGGAGGAGAAGTGGACGACAGAGGATGAGATGGCTGGATGGCATCACTGACTTGATGTACATGAGTTTGAGCAAGCTCCAGGAGTTGGTGATGGACAGGGAAGCCTGGTGCGCTGCAGTCAATGGAGTCACAAAAAGTCAGACATGACTGAGCGACTGAACTGAACTGAAGCTAAATATTCATAATTTAAGTTTTTTACAGGTAACCCAGATGTCCTACAGAATCACTACCAATTAACAATATATGCTATTTCACTTGTATAGAAATTTTCAGACTCACAGGCACATGTCAGTTGTTAATATATGCAGAGTCAAAGTAGGATAAGTTTATATTTGGTGGTCAGTTTCCAAATATGTCTCCACAGGGGCAGGTGGAGTCTATTCTATAGCCCCTATAATCCATCCAAAAGTGCTTGTTCCACAACTTTTCCTCCAACAGTGGAAAATCAATTCTCTGTTCCCACAGGCTTTGGTAAAGTTGCATTCCTCTGTGTCCCAAAATAAACCCACTTACTAAGATTACACCCTTATCACATGGTGCCATCACTCAAACTGAGCCCTAGTGGAATCATCATCAGTTAAGTATTTCCTAACACATGCTCAGGAAAAGAGAAAGGAAGACCTTATGGAAAAATTAAGATTGATGAGGTAAAGTAGTTTCAGGATTGAGGAATGCTTTTTCCATTTGTGTTCATCTGAATACTAATAATCTTGGCTAAAAAGATCTCCATATCAACCATATCAATCTATGTTAAACATTTTTGCTCCTGGGGAATTATTATTATTATGTGTGAATTATTATATAGCATAACTTGAGAAACATTAATAATATAACTTTTTACAAAACTTACCTTAGTGTTTAATGGTCATAGTTGATATTTATGAGTATGAAGTAAATAAAAGATCATTTATCTTCCTGAATATAAATTCCCTATTTAGTAGAGTTATTTTTATTTAACAAATTAAAAATACCAGCACGAGTAATTTTGCTAAGAGAGAGGCTTAGTGTCCGAGTGTCCTAGAAAGGAACATGGGTATTTCATTGTGAAATATTTAAAGAATTCCCAAGAGAAACTGTTTTAACGATGACAAATTCAGGAGTTTGTTACTTGCTATGTGAGAAAGGAAGCTTCCACCACTCTCGTCTGTCCCTTATAGTACTGCTTTAGAAATTCAATAAAAATTCACTCCTGTTAAAATTCTTGGAACTATCACTTACAGGGTAATTCTTTCAGCTATTATTTACAGGCCCAAGACTTTGGGCCATATTACATTTACAGATTTTCTATATTTGTACCAATCTACCATAGCAGGCCCACCTCTCATCCTATTCCACTGAGATTTACTTCTCCCCTTTTAACTGGTACCCACAAACTACTGCACAATTGCACTTATCTCACACGCTAGTAAAGTAATGCTCAAAATTCTCCAAGCCAGGCTTCAGCAATACATGAACCGTCAACTTCCAGATGTTCAACTTGGTTTTAGAAAAGGCAGAGGAGCCAGAGATCAAATTGCCAACATCCACTGGATCATCAATAAAAGCAAGAGAGTTCCAGAAAAACATCTATTTCTGCTTTATTGACTATGCCAAAGCCTTTGACTATGTGGATCACAATAAACTGTGGAAAATTTTGAAAGAGATGGAAATACCAGACCACCTGACCTGCCTCTTGAGAAATCTGTATGCAGGTTAGGAAGCAACAGTTAGAACTGGACATGCAACAACAGATTGGCTCCAAATAGGAAAAGGAGTATGTCAAGGCTTGTACATTGTTACCCTGTTTATTTGACTTATATGCAGAGTATATCATGAGAAACACTGGGCTAGAAGAAGCACAAGTTGGAATCAAGATTGCCAAGAGAAATATCAATAACCTCAGATATGCAGATGACACCACCCTTATGGCAGAAAGTGAAGAAGAACTAAAGAGTCTCTTGACGAAAGTGAAAGAGAAGAGTAGAAAAAGTTGGCTTAAAGCTCAACATTCAGAAAACGAAGATCATGGCATCTGGTCCCATCGCTTCATGGCAAATAGATGGGGAAACAGAGGAACCAGTGGCTGACTTTATTTTGGGGCTCCAAAATCACTGCAGATGGTGACTGCAGCCATGAAATTAAAAGACCCTTACTCCTTGGAAGGAAAGTTATGACCAACCTAGATAGCATATTGAAAACCAGAGACATTACTTTGCCGACAAAGGTCCGTCTAGTCAAGGCTATGGTTTTTCCAGTGGTCATATATGGATGTGAGAGTTGGACTGTGAAGAAAGCTGAGCACCGAAGAACTGATGCTTTTGAACTGTGGTGTTGGAGAAGACTCTTGAGAGTCCCTTGGACTGCAAGGAGATCCAACTGGTCCTTCCTAAAGGAGATCAGTCCTGGGTGTTCATTGGAAGGACTGATGTTGAAGCTGAAACTCCAATACTTTGGCCACCTGATGTGAAGAGCTGACTCATTGGAAAAGACCCTGATGCTGGGAAAGATTGAGGGCAGGAGGAGAAGGGGCCGGCAGGGGATGAGATGGTTGTATGGCATCACCAACTCAATGGACATGGGTTTGGGTGGAGTCTGGGAGTTGGTGATGGACAGGCAAGCCTGGCATGCTGTGGTTCATGGGGTCGCAAAGAATCAGACATGACTTAGTGACTGAACTGAACGGAACAGAGCTAAAGAACTCTCTTCTTTTCTAAGTCACTGATGCATCCTTTGAAAAAGATCCTGAACTGTGTCTTAGTTTTTGTGACTTGTTTTGTCTTCCTTGAAGCCTGTACAGTTTAGTGATTACCTGTCCTAACTTTTCAGTACTTTAGGATTGTTCCTCCTGTATCCTGTGGGGAAGAATGGTCTTGTATTTAAGTCAGAAAAGAAAGGAAGCCCTTTGGCCTACTGGTACAGCTCTGGGCAGGATTGAGAGCTGACCACTAGACTTTCCGTTATTTCCCCGTTGTCAGAAACATTATACATATACCCTCCAAATTTACTACCTTAGGGAATCTGGATGCTCTCTAATTATAGAGGAATTTAACAGGAACTTCCTAAGCTGAGAACTCTCCCAGTCTGCTCCTTATGTTTTAATAAGAATTCCCCCTGGACCTGTGGGTTTGATGTTGTGTTTCTAATTTTTCACGCATTCTCTGAGGTTCTTCAATCCTCTGTGAAAGGTGTTGGAGTACACAGATTATATAATGGTATCAGGCAGGTGATGGCATTTCCCTGAGAACAATGTATGTAATGGATAAAAGGTGAGTCCACTTCTCCATCCTTTACCCTCTCTGTGCCCACTGTCTCCTGGATAATATAAGCTACTTTCTTATCTCATAGATTATAATATTTCTATGTTAATAACATTCACAAAACAGTACTGCTGACTTGCTTTTCTTTTTTTTACTATTTCCACAGAAGAGAGGACTGACATATTTGATTCAGTTTCTGAGGTCAACATGAGCAATATAACTCTCCAAATAAACCAGAGGAAGCTATAACAATACTGCAGTGTTTGTGTGGGATGCAGGTGGACAACCTTAACCAAGTTGTTAAGCTTGTGGTTGAAATTTCTACATAATCTCCTCAACCTCCAGCTAATTCCATGCTAGAAGAGGAGCCTGTCTTTGCCATTGTAAAGGTCATCGGCCTTTGGTGCAACCAGATTCTTATCAATGTCCAGTAGGTCCTTTCAAGTGATTAACATTTCATGGTCAGTACTAAGTAGGCCATCCTGGGTCAGGCAGAAGGTTAAATGCTTATGTTCCAGTTTATGAACTGTGCAAAGTACATAAGGAACTTTACAACTTGAAGCAGGGCCATAGTTTGCAATATTAACTGAATTTTCCTTCCATATTTCCTTGTACTCTTCTGTATTTGCACTATAAAACCAGTCATCCATGCACTGCCTCGAGGAAGCCAGAAATGATAGCTACTCCCACCTCCTTCACATTAGAAGGATGATCACGTGCTATTGAGAGGCCTCAGTATGGGCACTACCTTTACACAATTCTACTCTATGGACTCAAAGATTCTTTCCCTTACACCAGAGACTTATTCCTCTATCGTAGATTTCATTTTTTTAAAATCTAAATCAACCTATATTCTACAAAAAGCAATTTAAAATGTCTCGAGTCTAGTTGGGCATCCAATTCTTGCTTCTCAATAGAACGGTGACAGAGGGACTTCCCCAGTAGTCCAGTCATTCTCCGGTTGGGAAGCTAAGCTCCCACATCCCTATGGCCAAAAATCCAGAACAGAAAACAGAAAAAATATTGTAACAAACTCAATAAAGACTTTAAAAAGAGAATGGTCACTGAGATTTGAGAAACTATGATAATAGATGTCTATAATATAGCAATTTCCCTGACATGCACTTAAAGTATAAATAACTATCAATCCGTTTACAATTTATGAGGAGACTTTATGAGGACAATTTATGTTGTCCCTATTGGACAATAGGGAGTGCAGAATTGTGATCCTTGAGAGAGGGGCATTGGTGAAATGAAACCAATGTTTGCCACAAACATGCTGCCAGAGGCCACGTTCCAGAGGGTGGCACAAGAAGGTAGAACCTAAACAATATGCAGCCATTTAGATGAGATGAAAGATTGGAATTTCCAGCTGCTGAAGCACTTGAAGCTTGCAGGTCTCATGTGGAGAGGAGAGAGCTGTTTTTGTCAGAGGATGAGGGCAAGACTTCAAGAAGTTCATGACAGAGCAGGTGCAGTGGAGTTGAGTGCAGACATATTGTTGAACATTGTGAGCACTCAGTTCGAGTGACAGATAAGCTAGATATTAGAAATAAAATACTCTGCCCTACAGCTGAGTTCAAAACTGATATATGCCTACATTAACAAAGAAAATAAGCAAGCCTGACAAGCCATAAAGGACCCAGCAGTAACTTAAATACTTGTCAGAACAAAACTGAACAAACTTTACAGACTATGACAAAGCCCAGATTTCAAACAATGCACAAATCTTCTGCATCAAACAAAGGTCCTACACATACCAAGAAGCAGGAAAAAGTGAATCAGAATCAGCAAAAACAGCAATGAATAGAAACTGACGTCGAGAGATCTGAACTGTTGGAATTAGCTGAAAAACTGGCGGGGGGTGGGGGTGCGGAGCATGCCCAAGTCTCCTCTCTTCTCTGACTCTCACCATCACAGCTATCACCAGTGACCCATGTGAATCTTCGAGGTTTGTTTAATAACTTGCTCAAGGTCACAGAATCAGTGGTAAAGAGAGGGTTTTCAAAATTTTCTGACTACACTGATATTAGTGATCATTCTTGATGCACAATCCTTTTATATATTTAAAAGTTTTAAAACTCAGTTCAGTTCACTTCAGTCCCTCAGTCATGCCCGACTCTGCGATCCTATGAACCGCAGCACGCCAGGCCTCCCTGTCCATCACCAACTCCCGGAGTTCACACAAACCCATGTCCATTGAGTCAGTGATGCCGTCCAACCATCTCATCCCTTGTCGTCCTCTTTTCCTCCTGCCCTCAATCTTTCCTAACATCAGGGTCTTTTCCAATGAGTCAGCTCTTCACATCAGGTGGCCAAAGTATTGGAGCTTCAGCTTCAACATCAGTTCATCCAGTGAACACCAGGACTGATCTCTTTTAGGATGGACTGGTTGGATCTCCTTGCAGTCCAAGGGACTTTCAAGATTCTTCTCCAGCACCACAGTTCAAAAGCATCAATTCTTCGGTGCTCAGCTTTCTTCACAGTCCAACTCTCACATCCATACATGACCACTGGAAAAACCATAGCCTTGACTAGACAGACCTTTGTTGACAAAGTAATGTCTCTGCTTTTTAATATGCTATCTAGGTTGGTCATAACTTTCCTTCCAAGGAGTAAGGGTCTTTTAATTTCATGGCTGCAATCACCATCTGCAGTGATTTTGGAGCCCAGAAAATTTGAAAATAGTTTCCTCAATTTGCATGGCATTAAATGAAGTGATAATAGACTCAAATTTCTTTTATATCAAATATCTTATCAATTCATTTCTAATGTGATATGAGAGAGAGAGAGAAAGAGAATGAATGGACATGTGCTTTATCCCCCACCCACACCTCACCTCTCACAGTGTTGTTTGTCCCTCTGCCTCTCCTGTTTGTCCCAGTATGATGGAAAGGTGATATCAAATTCAGACTCCTATCTCATGAGGGGGCTTTTGGGCTTTCTGGCATGAAGAATACTGCCTTCAAATTGCTGCCATGACCTGGTGAATGTTGGCACTGTAATCCTCATATCACTCCATGTGTGGACTTCAATGCTGTTTTATAGATCTTTATCAGATGGAAGCAGTCCCAAAATACAGAGGGACAAGATGGGCCAGTGCCAGGTAGCCAGCTCTAGTGTGAAAAATAAACAGGGTTTACACCTGGCTCATCTATCTTGACACACATCAGCTTCATTCCCAGTAAAATCTGCTCTCCTTGTCACCAGGCAGTGACTTGGCAGTACCTACAATGCCATAGTAATGAAGCTTAAAATATCAGGAGCCTTCACGAAATACCTAAGTGCAACAACTCCTGAAAATTAATGACCTTTCAGGATGACACTATGAAGAAAGTAGTGGGTACATCATGATACCTCAAAGGGAACTTATAAGGCTAATGCCTTCCCCAACAGTCCTTACAGGAAATGAATGGGAAACACGGCAAGGAAGCCATGAGAATCTGGACCAGCCTCACCACCCTGTGACACCTCCCACTTAATAACAACCCCTTCCTCCAAGGTCTTCCTGGGATCTGGGTTACTATGACAAAAGAGGGAACACTGATCTGAGAAGAGATAAATAAAACTAGAGATAAATAAAACTAAAAAACTAGAGATAAATAAAACTAGAAGCAATCAATAATGACAGTAATAATAACGAACACTTAATGATCACTTCCTATGTGACAGGAATTTTGGTAAGTGTTTTACATGGATCCTCTCCTTTAATTCTCCCAACCACACTGTGAGTGAGATTATTATTAAAATTTCACAGAGAAAGCCTGTGGAATTGAAAAGACTGATGCAGTTCTCTTAAGGTCACATGGCAGAAAATGGGACATTTAGGGTTTGGACCCAGTTCTATTCGCAGCACCTCTTTTTGTTGTTGTTGTTGTTAAATAATTTATTTATTTTACTTTTTGCTGTGCTGGATCTTCATTGCTGTGAGGGCTCTCTCTAGTTGCAGCGAGCAGGGGCTACTATCTAGTTGTGGTGCACAGGCTTCTCATCACAGTGACTTCTCCTGTTGCATCACAGAGGCTCTAGGGTGTGCTGGCTTCTGTAGTTTTGGCTCCTTGACTCTAGAGCACCGCCTCAGTTGTTGTGGAGCATGGGCTTAGTTACTCCGAGGCATGTGAGATCTTCCTGGATCCAGGATCGAACCCGTGTCTCTTGCATTGACAGGTGAATTTTTTTATCACCGAGCCACCAGGGAAGCCCACCCTCTTTTGAAGTATAATTGATTTATCATGTTTCAGGAGTACGATAAATTGATTCAGTTATTACATATTTCTAGATAGATAGATATGCTATTTTCTTCTAGGAGCTTTGGTCCCAGTCTTTAGTTCTTTAATTCATTTAGAGATTATTTTTGTATATGGTGGTAGTTGTTATTGTTCAATCACTCAGTCATGTCCGACTCTGCGAACTGATTAACTGCAGTATGCCAGGCTTTCATGTCCTTCGCCATCTCCCCAAGTTTGCTCAAATTCATGTCCATTGAGTCAGTGATGCCATCCAACCATTTCATTCTGTCATCCCCTTCTCCTCCTGCCTTCAATCTTTCCCAGCATCAGGGTCTTTTCTAATGAGTCAGCTCTCCACATCAAGTGGCCTAAGTATTGGAGCTTCAGCTTCATCATCAGTCTTTGCAATGAATATTCAGGATTGATTTCCTTTAGGATTGACTGGCTTGATCTCCTTGCAGTCCAAGGAACTCTCTTCTTTCTCCAACAACACAGTTCAAAAGCATGAATTCTTTGGTGCTCAGTCTTCTTTATTGTCCAACTCTCACATTCACACATGACGGCTGAAAAAAAACTATAGCTTTGACTAGACAGACCTTTGTCAGCAAAGTGATGTCTCTGCTTTTAATACACTGTCTAGGTTCATCAAAGCTTTTCTTTGCAAGCAGCAAACATCTTTTAATTTTGTGGCATGGTCACCATCTGTAGTGATTTTGGAGCCTCCCAAAATAAAGTCTGTTACTGTCTTCATTGTTTCCTCATCTATTTGCCATGAAGTAATGGGACTGGATGCCATGATCTGAGTTTTCTTAATGTTGAATTTTAAGTCAACTTTTTCACTGTCCTCTTTCATCTTCATCAAGAGGCTCTTTAGTTCCTCTTTGCTTTCTGCCATAAGGGTGGTGTAATCTGCATATCTGAGGTTATTGATATTGCTCCCAGCAATCTTGACTCCAGCTTATTCTTCATCCAGCCTGGTATTTCACATGATGTACTCTGCATATAAGTTAAATAATCAGGGTGACAATATACAGTCTTGACATACTCCTTTCCCAATTTTTTTTTTTTACTTTATTTTACTTTACAATACTGTATTGGTTTTGCAGTCTGTTGTTTCAAGTTCGGTTCTAATTGTTGCTTCCTGACCTGAATACAGGTTTCTCAGGAGATGGATAAGGTGGTCTGGTATTCCCGTCTCTTTGAGAATTTCCCACAGTTTGTTGTGATCCACACAGTCAAAGACTTTGGCATAGTCAATAAAGCAGAAGCATATGTTTTGGAATTCTCTTGCTTTTTCTATGATCCAAAGTATGTTGACAATTTGATCTCTGGTTCTTCTGTCTTTCCTAAATCCAGCTTGAACATCTGGAAGTTCTCCATTCATGTACTGTTGAAGCCTGGCTTNATCTGGAAGTTCTCCATTCATGTACTGTTGAAGCCTGGCTTGGAGAATTTTGAGCATTACTTGCTAGCATGTGAAATGAATGCAATTGTGTGGTAGTTTGAACATTCTTTGGCATTGCCCTTCTTTGGGTCTGGAAAGAAAACTGACCCTTTCCAGTCCCATGGTTTCCCAAATTTGTTGAGTTTCCCAAATTTCCTGGCATATTGAGTGCAGCACTTTAATAGCATCGTCATATACGATTTGAAATAGCTCATCTGGAATTCCACCACCTTCACTAGCTTTGTTCATAGTGATAATTCCTAAGGCCCACTTGACTTCACACTCCAGGATGTCTGGCTCTAGGTGAGTGACCACACTGTTGTGTTTATCTGGGTCATTATGATCTTTTCCATGTAGTTCTTCTGTGTATTCTTGCCAACTCTTCTTAATATTTTCAGCTTCTTTCAGGTCCATACCACTTCTGACCTTTATTGTACCTATCTTTGCATGAAGTGTTCCCTTGGTATCTCTAATTTTGTTTTAGAGATCGAGATCTCTAGTCTTTCTTATTCTATATGGTGTTAGAGAATGTTCCAATTTCATTGTTTTATATGTAACTGTCCAGTTTTCCAATCACCAATTATTGAAGAGACTGTCTTTCTCCATTGTATGTTCTCACCTTTGTCATATATTTATTGACCATAGGTGCATTGGTCTATTTCTGGGCGTTCTATCCAGTTCCATTGATCTATGGGTCTGCTTTGTGCCAATATTATACCTTTTCAATTTTGTTGTGTGGTCTGATTCTTCCAGCTGTTTTCTTTTTCGTGATTATTTTGGCTATTTGGGATCTTTTGTGTTTCCATACAAATTTTAAATTCTTTTTGTTCTAGTTCTGACAGCAACTTCACTCATAATGAGTAGGCCAGTGTTTCCTGAAATTCAGTAATCTTCTGTTTGCCAACTTTCCTAGTTTGCCATATTTGATCACAGTAAATGCTATTCTAATACTGAATACCTCCAATCTACATAAATATTGCACTTGCATGTACTATATCTTTGCTAAGAATTTTAATTTGTTGTGTTCAGAAGACTTAATATTTTCCTTTGATAAATCATTATACATCAGTAAGTGCATTTTTGAATGAAACTTTCTGTCACTACCATGGTGGAAATCCCATATCACTTGTCAAAACTGGCAAGTGGCCATAAAAACAAAATTTTAGTGAAGTAAAATAAATAATTTGCTTTAAAATAATTTAATATGTGTTAAGTTTTTTCAATGGTTCATTCAAATGTACCTCTGATCATCTGGGTGAAAGTGTGGTAGATTTTATCAATGTGAGGGATTCATCTGTAACCCAATTTCTTTTGAATATATGGATAAAACTTAATTTCCAGGCATATGAAGTTGTGAGTGATGGTGAATATACCAAGGTATTAACTTCCCCTATGAGAAACTGACTGGGTGATAAGAAGGCCTTCCTCATGTGTCCTTTGATTTGTGTGTTTTTAAATGATGAGAACTGATTTGTGGCTTTTCCTTCCCAGAGCAGGGTGCATAAATTCACTAATGATCTGGATAGATGTCACATTCATTCCCCCTATAGCCTCAGAGTCTTAAATAGTATTTAGAAAACACAGAGTTCTCAATAAACATTTGTCAAATAAATTCTCTTGCATCTTTGCAAATCCTATTCCTTCTTTGAATGTTATTCCCACAGCTTTGATACTGATAAGCTCCAAATCATCCTTACAAACAAGGTGCAAGTACTCCTGACTCCTTTAGGAAGTTGCTTTGTCCTCTCTGGCCCCATTAATTATTGTCTATACCTCTATCAGAGAGGTATTGTGCTATTTCTCTGAAGCCTGTTTACTCAACCTGACTCTGAATTTTTCATAGCAGTAATTATTTCAAGTTCATCTTTGTGAAAGTTCTTTAACTTCTATAGCATTCTTTTTTCCTTTAATAATGTCATGAGCTTGATCTTATTTTCTAAACCAAACTTGGAGTTCCTGTAGTATAAGGGAGCTTGACCATCAACTTTGTGTTCCATTTAGTCTTTAGCCATCAGTCCTGCTCCTAGAGCCCCACCAAGCCCTTCTACTATCACTCAGTTCTGTATATCACCACAGTGCTTGAACCTCAGTTAAGCCTCTTCCTCCCCACAGGTTCCACTCTTGGGACTCAAAGGCTCATTATTTACTTTAAAGACTAAATACCACTTTTTACTGGGCAGGAGATGAGTAGAACCTTATATAACATTGTTAAATCAAACTATAAAAAAAAATAGTAAATGTGAATGTAACTTTTCAGTATCAGGTTTTAAGCTTAAAATAGCTATTTGCAATAATGACCAGAACTTTTCCAGAAGGATGTCTTTAAGTTCTTGACAGCCA
>SJYQ01057946.1:0-51028 GCA_006410935.1 Redunca redunca
CCAGGCTTTGTTAGAAGCTGGGACTCTCCAGCTGTAGAACACGTAGAGGAGGTGGGTACAACAGAGTCCGACCACAGAGAATAGGTATTATGACAGACACACATTCCATCCAGTGGGACATAGAAGAGGAGAGGGTTCCTCCATAGAGCCCATTCTTTGTAGCCTAGCCACCACTAGCCCCAGGCCACCCACTCCTCACTGCATCTTCCTTCCACTGCTACCCACTCAATTCTGCCCTCCTCCAACTCTTTCTTAGACAAAAGGAATATTCACCAGTTCAGTTCAGTCGCTCAGTCATGTCTAACTCTTTGCGACCCCATGGACTGCAGCACACCAGGCCTCCCTGTCCATCACCAACTCCTAGAGCTTACTCAAATTCATTTCCATCAAGCTGGTGATCCCATCCAACCGTCTCATCCTCTGTCATCCCCTTCTCCTGCCTTCAATCTTTCCCAGCATCAGGGTCTTTTCTAATGAGTCAGTTCTTCACATCAGGTGGCCAAAATATTAGAGTTTCAACTTCAGCATCAGTCCTTCCAATGAATATTCGGGACTGATTTCCTTTAGGATGGACTGGTTTGATCTCCTTGCTGTCCAAGGGACTCTCAAGAGTCTTCTCCAACCCACAGTTCAAAAGCATCAATCCAACTCTTAGACAAAAGGAATATTTGTCAGTCTTGCCAATCTCACTCCTAAGTGAGAGAAAAGCTGGAAAGTGCCCTAGCCATCCCCCCCATCCCCCCGCTTTCTCCTCTGTGTGTCAAATCTAGGTAATCAGTTTCTTCATTCTGTTCCCTCGGCCCTCACCCAGCTTACTCAGGTGAGGGCATCTCTCAAAGAGAAGAACCCACAATTCCAAGCATTCAGGCCAGAACAGAGGAATGAGAAACAGATGACAAGAAACAATGAAGCCCTTAGCCTCCTCCCATCAAAGTCTCCTCTTCCCTGCCCTCCCCCAACAGCATGGCCCATCCTATTTCCTGATGCAAACCAGGGCCTCTTCCAAAGGGGTGTATTGAGGGTGTGTGTGCATGAAGGCGGTGGGGAAGGAATGGTGTGAACAGCCCACTTCCTGGATCTGTTCCCTCTGATTACCGGGACTGGAGGAAAGCAGGGAGGCTTGAAGCTGCACTCCGGAGTTCCGACCTATGGAGGTCACACAACCACTGTTCATTCTTTCTGCTCCTCCATTCCTGTCTTACCCCCAGCCCCCCAGATCCTCTGCACTGCAAGAAAAGAATCTGCCCTTCCCTTCCTCCCAAGCCTCTTTCAAAGGAGAGAAAATTTTTCTAACCCCATTAAAGCCCTGTGTGCAGCCTCCATCCCCATAATTTAAGCGGGTCTCCTCTGCCTCAAGAGTTCCACAGGGAAATAAACATATAATTATGTGCTTAAGGAAATCAGTTTTTAAATAAGTAAGGGTTGACTTGAGATGAAAAACTCTGCCCTTCTCCTTCTGTCTACCTTGGGAGGTGAGCCTGAGTCTCCCTTTGGGCTCATTCCCACCCCCCAGTTTTTTGCCTTCCCACCACCCCCTCTTCTGTGTATGGCCACCAATGAGGGACCACAGGCTAGCCGTGACCCTTCCGCATCCTCCCCCACTGTGTGATAACAGGTGAGAGGAACAAGCCACCTCCTTCGATAGAATCTCCGTGTCGATCAGAGCAGGCTTGCTCAGATCCAGCACTGCTGACACTTGGGGCCGGGCAGCTCTCTGCTGTGCTCTGAGAAAATCAGCAAGACCCCTGACATTTACCCTGGCTTCCCTGGTGGCTCAGACAGTAAAGCGTCCACCTGCAATATGGGAGACCACGTGCGATCCCTGGGTCGAGAAGATCCTCTGGAGATGGAAATGGCAACCCACTCCAGTACCCTTGCCTGGAAGATCCCATGGACGGAGGAGCCTGGTATGCTACAGTCCATGGGGTCGCAAAGAGTTGGACATGACTGAGCGACTTCACTTTCCTTTCCTGACATTTACCTATTAGATGCCAGAAGCATCCCCACCCACCCCTCCTCCACAAAAAATGTGACAACAGAAAGTGTGCTGACATTATCAGTTGCCCCCTGGGAGGACAGAGTTGGCGCAGTTGAGAGCCACTGCATCAGACCGACGGGCAGCAGACACAGGCTTTCACTTGCTATGGGAGCAGAGGTGGGGACATGCACGGGGGTTTCTCCTGTAGATTCACACATCTTGATAGGGGAGAGAGGGCCAGTCAGACGCCACTACACACCATTACTTTTTCAAGCAATGTTTGGCATCCGGCCCCAGTCCCTCCCGTCTTCCCAGGCTAGGTTTCCAAGAGGGTGATAGACACGATTAACTTTCTACCCTCAGGAGGGCTTTATTCTCAATGAGTTGCTGGTGGGCTTCGCTTTAATGTCGGCTTCCACCCTCATGTTTTTCAAGTTTCACTCGTATTTATTCTCTGGCAGATGATCTGAGTTCCCTGCTGAATGGAGGCTTTTCTATGTGGAAAACTTGCCCCCATATCACTTGGGTTCCTCTTCGCCTCTTGGGTTCCTCTCCCAGGAAATTGTTCTGATGCAGAAGCAGCTGGAGCCAGGCCAGGAGGAGCCCTTCTCTGAGACCTTTCCTCCCCAGCCTGGTTCTGCCCCTCGGGTTCACCTGAGCACACCTGGACTGGGGTCTGCTTGCTCAGCTTCCCTGACCTCCCACTGCAGGGACAGGCTTACATCCTGTCTACTCACTGCAGCTACCCTCGCTTCCCTCGGAGCTGCGCTTCCTCATCACCCTTACAGCCATTCCTAACACCCCATAGGACAGCTAAGAAGTCTGGTCCTCATGCACACCCTCTCCACCTGCCCCTCGTGATCCCCTAGATCAGGTTTTCCCAGGGGAGGGATTTGATCCAAAACATAAGCCGTTTCCCAGAATGAACTGCCAATCTTCAGATCAAACCTGTCTATCTTGCCATTCTTTCTAAAAAAGAAACTAATCTGGTCTCACCCAATCGCTTTGTCACAAAGCAGTATCAGTTACCACTAATGCGTTTCATGCTTTGCTGTGACAATGCTTGCTTATATCATCATTTATGAAGCACCTACCATATAGCAGGTATTTTACATTCCACTGTTGCTGGTTTATCCTTACAGTCACTCTGCCAGCCAGGTATTTTCCCCTTTGAACAGATGTAGGAACTGAGATGTAGAGACCACTAACTTGCCCCATGTGTCATACTTGGATTAAAGAAGCTTCTCACACTTTGTAGAAAAGGAGCTGGGATCAAACCCAAGTGGTAACTCCAGACTCCCGCTCCTTCCACCAGACAGCACACCTGCCAAGACCTCCCTCGGCTCAAGTCACACAGGGGTCTGTCTCCATCATCAGAACTTGGCCTTGGGGGCCATCTTAGCACAGCCTCTTCATCCTCTTAGGAAGCCAAGGAACAACCTTGTATCTGACACTGAAGCCGAGAGCACCTGAGTTACAGGCTGCTGTTTAAAATGCAGCCAAAGCATCCAAGGCCGAAATAGTTAGGCTGACTCGTTAGAGCACTGCTGTTGCAGCCACTGTTGTCTAACTCAGAGCACGGGGATGTCCTCACCCGCCATGACAGTCTTGAGGCATATGTGACTGGCATCGAGCCCTCAAAAATGTCTTCTTATGGCTGAGGATTTATTAAAAACCTTAACATCCTTTCTGGTTGTGTTATTTGAGCCCTTGATGCATGCCAGGAGCTGTGGAGATTGCTTTATAGGCTTTATCTCATCCAGTCTTCAAAACAACCCTATGAACAAGGTTTTCTTATAATGACCAATGCAGAGATGAGTAAACTGAGGCCCAGGAGTTCAAGTAACACACCCAAAGTCACATAGCCAGAACAAGGTTCAAACTTGGGTTCCTCTAATATAAACTGCCTTCCCTTTTAGGAACAGAAAGAAGAGATTTTGCTGTGATTACAAATTACATAACAGTATCCTGTGTTCCCCAGAACTGAGGCACTGGGCTCACAGGGCCGTCAGTGGGGCTCTGAGATCACATGGCCCCCCCAACCCACTGCTGCCGCAGCCCTTGGCAGCATGGTTCTGACTTGGGAGTGTTGGGCCGCCAGCACAGTCATCACCTCTAACAGGCTTCTGCCTCAAGCCTCCTGCACCATCAAAAATATAGTCCCTCGTTGATTTAGAAATGCGTTACATAAGCACTTCATCCATTACTTTAACATTTTTCTCTGGCTATTATGGATTCCAGGCATACTCTTGAGAAGGCAGCATGCTTGTCCAAGCAAGCAGAAATTTAAGAAACACTTTGGTGCACGTGCACGTCCACGCCTGAAGTTGATGACTTACTTGCAACCTTGATAAATGAGTCCTTTGTGCCAACAAATTGCTTAAATTGCTTCAACCACTCCCTCACCCTATTTTTTCCTTTACTTATTCTGTCATCGTGGATATGTGATCATGAAACAGATTGGTGATGTCACTTCTTGAGTTTTCATTATGTGGGATTCAGTACAGAAAACAGTTCTGGGATTTCCCCCCCACGCCAAGCTTTTATAATAAACATGCCACTGTTTGTTCTTTACCAATATATATTGAGCAGCGACTCTGCTTCAAACCCAAGGTGGGCCATATGCGAAATAGTGGGTGCAGCCATCCGGACAGGTGACACTGCTTGTCTCCAATAGGTTTTATGTGCCCTTGGGGCCCCCCGACCCCACCCCAAGCAAATTCACTGACTGACATGTTTTCTATAGGTACATTTGGTGATATCTAGGGCTGGATGCAACCTAGGGCCATGGAACAGAAATAAAGTAACCACACTGGAATCAATCCCACAGGCAGAACCATGTCATTCTTGACCTTGAGCTTGACCTAGAAGGCTCTGAAAAGTCCAGTCCCTTTCTCCATCTCCTTCCTCACCTCTATCATTCCCCTCCCCCATAGCCCTTGTTCTCTCTGTTCTACCTGTATTTGGGGTGGGGGGGGGGGTTCCTGAGATCACTCTCAGGCTTCCTTGGTGTGAAGAACCCACCTGCCAAAGCAGGAGACATAAGAGACTCTGGTTTGGTCCCTGGATGGGGAGGATCCCCTGGAGGAGGGCATGGTAACCCACTCCACTATTCTTACCTGGAGAATCCCATCAACAGAGCAGCCTGGTGGGCTACAGTCCATGGGGTCACAAAGAGTCAGACACAACTGAAGCAACTTAGCGCACGCGCACGCAAGACCACTCTGTTTGATGATTTGCTAGAGGGACTCACAGAAAAGCTGTCATCCTCTCTACTGTGGTTTACTGCAGCGAAAGGACACAAATCACAGCCTGCAAAGAATACAGGCGCATGGGACAGAGTCCAGGAGAAGCCAGGCGGGGGCTCCAGTGATGCCCTCTGGGTGGAGTACTGCATTCTCCCAGCAGCAATGTGTGACAACACATAAATATCGCCAACCAGGGTGGTTCACTCGGGCCATGGTATCCAGGGTTTTTGTTGGGGGTCATTTGAGTATCATATAGGCAGCATTTGCATAACTGACTTTAGCCGCTCAAATTGATATGGAAGGCCCCAAAAGTCCTCAGGGTCTAAAAATAGGCACTCACCACGTCACTTTGTTACATAGACTCTCTGGCCTGGCCCAAGGTCTCAGGTGTACAGGGGTACTCTTTCCAGGCAGGATAGTCCAAGAGTTCAGAGGTCATTTTATAGGAGCTGATCCAGAGGCAGTCCTGAAGACTTGCATGTATAAGGTTGGGGCAACCCACGCCAGCTGAAGTAACCTTTCTCTGCGTGTTACCAGATGCTTTATGCTCTCTGCGTGACAGTCTGGGCACATGCTATTCCCTCTGTCTGAGATGATTCGTTCCCCAGCTCTGCCTAGCTCCCAACTTCTACCCCCACTGTGGGTCTTAGTTTAACACCATTTCCTGGGAAATGGCATCCAACCACCCCCACATACACTCACGAATATTCCCAGAGCATCTGTTCTACTTTGTGGCCCTTTGCTTACCTATAATGATTCACTCAGTTGTTCGATTTCACTCTTTCCTACAAGAGTCTCAGGACCATGCCCAAAACCCATACCATTCAGCAGAATGCCTGGCTCCTGAGTGCTCAGTAAGCATGTGGTGAGTGGTTAATTGACATGCCCCTACCCGCCTGGGTATCTGCACACAGATGCAGGAATGGGAAGAATATAATAAATTTAGGAGAATATATAATCTACTGGGGGATTCATGATGGGTACACCCCTAAGTGTGCTTGCAAAGACGATTACCTGTAATTAGGAAAGATGCAATGTATAAGCACTTAGTGATTAAAGAGATAAGAGGAGTGTGTCTGGTAAAATTCATGAAGTTGAACCTTCAGTGAGATGTGGACGGTGTGGTCAGATAGTGTAGGCGGATATACAAATGTTGCTGCTACAGCTAGGTCGCTTCAGTCATGTCCGACTCTGTGCAACCCCATGGACTGCAGCCTACCAGGCTCCACCGTCCATGGGATTTTCCAGGCAAGAGTACTGGATAGGGTTGCCATTGCCTTCTCCTATACAAATGTTGGATGTCATTAAAAATTCAAGTGTTATGTATCAGGTAATGAGTCCACACATGGGGGCTTAGAGAAAGAGATGGACAAGATGAATGGGTGACAGGGAGGGAGAGGGAAAGGTGTAGGGTCACTTGGCAGAGATGAGGCAAAACCTCCTCCGGTAACAGGAAACACATGGTTAGACTAAGACAGTAAAAGTGAAAGGGCAGCAGAACCTCCCAGCCAAGGGCTAGGATCATACCTGGTCCACAGGGCAAAGTCCCCACGGCTTCTGAGCAGAGGACAGGCCATTAGGTTACACAGTGACAGAATGGCCCCACAACTTGGCAGCGGGACGGTGCTCTGTGATTTCACACCGCCAGTGACAGACAAGGTCTCACAGCAGCTGATTTTTAACACTTCTCAGAAGAGAAGAGTTAAGTAAGAACCTTTCCCCGCTTGCTGGAAGTTAATGACTTTAATGCTTTGCAAAAGAAAGAAGGGTTGTTAAGTCAGAGTGCTCACCCTCTGGGTTCGCAGGTTATGCTTTTTTAGTGCTTTCCAAATGGGAAAGGATCTCAAGTGTGTGTCATCCTACATGCTAGAAAGGTGGGCCTTTCCGATGGCAGCAGGTACTGGCTCCTTCACACCCACTACTCTGGTGGATCCACTCGAGTCTCATTTCGCATCTTGAGCTATTGACCCGATTCACAGGCCCACAGGGGAGGTGACCCCTGGGGCTGCATGCAGCCCAGCACCTGGCATTTCTCTCCCTGCTGTCCCAAAGCCAAGGGGTGCCCTGTGAGTTCATCCTTCTGCCTCAGTCGCACCCTGCTCCCCAGCCCTCTCTCCCATTACACCCATCGGCTTAACTTTGAACTTGTCTTCTCTTCTCCCAGTAGTGGTCAATTTGTCAAATACAGAGGAGCCAAACAGACCAGATGGCACATTCTCCTGTAAGTAAAGGACATGCTGTGTGCCAAGGAGTGGCAGTGCCAGGAACACCAAAGACAGCTCCCACCACAGGGGCATGTAGGGTCCTCAGACGCACGGAAGCTGCTACAAACGCCAGACCACCCTGGGCCCCAGGGCTGTCCTGGCTGGCACTCGCCAGCTGGAAACCCAAACAGTAGTAAACCTTGGAGAGTAACATTCCGAGTTCACCTGAAAATCCAGCCTCTTCACTTTTCTATGTATATTCTAGGCAAAGTCTGCATGTGGGTCACCTAGAAACATGTATGAGGCTATTCATTTATTCACTCACTCAATGCAAATTTATCAAGCAACTTCCATGTACCAGGCACACTTGTAGGGGCTCAAAAGTAAACATGAACAAACCACAAACATCTTCACCCTCCTGAAGTATGCATGCAGCATTGTTTAAATACGCAAAAGCGGAAAACAACATAAAAAATACATTGCTAGGAGAATAGATAAACACTGAATGAGCTAGATATATCTTAGAAACAATGTGTTCATAGAAAATAAAGCTGCAGGAGTATTAGGTACAGAATACCACTTGTGTATATAAAAAATAAATAATACTATACATCGTTTACGGATACATACAGGTTATGCAAATTTATCGTTTGGATACTCGCCAAACTCAGGATCTTAACCGCCTCCGGAAGGCAGAGAAGTGAAAGAATAGGAGGAGAATTCCAAGTGTAACTGGAATGTTTGTCTTGAAAACATCTGAAGCAAACATATAGGTTAAAATGTTATCATTGTATATTCGGATATTAAGCATACAGATGTTTCTTTTAGGAACCTAGGTTCTTGTTTGGTTTTAGTTCAAGACGGAGAAGTTTTTGTTTTGTACAGCTTTCAAATTTTAGAAAAGATTTGGAAGACAGGAGGATTAAGACCACATCTCCCAGCGACCCAGGGGCTGGAGCTTGCCCTAAACGCGTCTCTGGGATGCCGACTTCAGCAATGACTGCTGGCCCAGCGGACCACGAACTATTAATAGCAGCGAGAAAAGCGGCGTCCAACAGCTGAGGCACGGCCGCCACGAATTACCGGGAGCTGCACGGCGCCCCCTGGAGGCCTGACCGAGCTCGGCAGCTCGGTAGTG
Organism: Redunca redunca; assembly: GCA_006410935.1. NCBI lineage: Eukaryota > Metazoa > Chordata > Mammalia > Artiodactyla > Bovidae > Redunca > Redunca redunca. The sequence goes on from SJYQ01057946.1 coordinate 8,569, forward strand.
AGAATAAGGAGCTTGGGTAACTTCCCGGCTGCGGTGGGAGTGGAAACTTCAACCGCTTTGAAGAGCAGTCCGGCACTATCTAGTAAAATTGCAGAAATTACTCAGGAAGTCCGATTTTAAGGTTTTACCTTAGAGAAACTCTCAAGTATGTGTACAAGGAGATGTGTTCAGATGTTCTTTGCAGGCTTGTTTATAATGGCCAAAAATTGAAAATGGCACCATAATTGATCATTAGGAGAATAAATCAAGTTAGACATTTGTATCCAATGAAATACTGTGCCTTCGTAGAAATGACAGCCAGAACCACCTGTTTCAGTATGGATCCCTCTCAGAAACCATGCTGAAGAACTGGGTGAGTTGCAGAATCTTCCCACAATAAAACCCGCCCACAATATCTGCAAACTAAATATTGTTGATGGATACAAACGCATGTAAGGAAAGTAAAATTTTAAAAAAAGGCGGGGGAGAGGGGGATGATAAACACCAAATTCAGAAGTTACTTCTGGGAAAGAAAAGAGACTAGAATTAGGAAGGAGTCCAGGGGCGAGATGTCTTCAGCTAATTCCGTACTACTTTATTCCTTTAAGACAGACAAAAATCTGAAGCAAGTAAGACAGCATTTTAAATAGAACTGGGTGGTGAGTACTCAGATGCTTCTTACCTTATCTATAACACTTTCCTTAATTTTATATTATTACACTCTATGGCGGGGGGAAGAAGAGGTAGGGGCGGGGGCAGAGGCTCGGAGGCAAAAGGAGCGGCAGATGAAGGCTGTGAGGAGGGAGACGCCGAGTTCGTCCACAGACCTGAGCGATGACCCGCAGCGAAGGGAGAGAGGCAGCTGGCTTCACACGAGGCTGGAAAGACGGGGCTCCCCCTTCCGTTCTTTACAAAACAGAGTGTGTTTCATTCTGGTGCAATGGAGAGACGTTGGAGGTTTTAAGTCAGGGAGTGTTTACAGTGGGTCTGTTTATATTCCATGTTAAGTCAGGTCTTTTCTTCTCTGGGAAGGGCATGGGAAGGCAAGAGCAGAGGCGCGGAAAAGAAATCAAGAGGCTTTCCCAGTGATGGAGGCAAAAGAAATCAGGAACTCCATTATAGGTAGCAGTAAAGATGGAGAGAATGAGGTGGATTTGAGACATATTTTGGAGAGGAACCTATAGAACTGGATAATAGAATAGCAGTAAGAAATAGCTCTGAAGTTTCTGAGTGGCGATGCTTACTGAGATGAGAAAACATGGGGAAGAGGGTGGGAACAGTGGAAGGGTAATTTGTTCCCAGCAAGAAGAGGGACAAAGGGTTTTCTTTTAGATATGCAAAGTTTGAAATACTTGTAAACCACCCCAGTGGAGGAGGAGAACCAACAGTTGTATATTCAGGGTCAGAGTCCACCAGAGAGGTCGGGATAGGTCAGGATATATAAATTTGGGGTTGCCTTACACTATTTAATGCTGTGGGGCCAGGAAAACAGCATAAACAGAGAAGAGATGGGAAGGGAGGGGATCCCAGGACTGAGCCCTGAGGACCCCTACATTCAGTGTCAGGAAGAAAAGGGTCCAGTAAACAGACTAAAAAGGATTAGCCAGAGAAGTAGGAGACGATCAGACGAGGGGGAGGTGATGGATGTCGAGAAGTGTTTCAAGAGGGAAGCAGCCCGACTGTTGGAAACGCTGCTGAGGAGCCAGGCGATCAGGGGGCAGGTCTTTGAGGCTGGACACAGAGGAGCCATCGTGCGTGACAGAAGCGGGTCAATGGCATGGTGGGGGCTGAAGTCAGATCACCCAAGAGTGAGAACTGGGGAGGGATTGCAGAAGAGGAGACAGGGAGTGTGGGCGACTCCTCTGAGAAACTTGGCAGTAAAGGGAGGAGAAACATGGGGGGAAGCTGACAGGGATGGGGAAGGCAGAGGGCAAGGTTCGTTTGGTTTGAGATGGTACCTGTGCACGACCACATGCAGACGGAAGGAACCCAGTGGAGAGAGAAATTGGTGCAGGGAGGAGTGGAGGGGGTGAATGCAGCAGGAGACGAATGAGAGTGAAACCCAAGGCGCACGGTGAGTGCAGCTGAGCGGGAACCAAGCTCTGGCCTGACTCAAACCCCGTGCTCGTTCCCAGATACCTCGTTGCCACTTTTTAGTTTTTATTTGCTCATGAGCGTCCAACTCCAGGGCCCAGTGCACCCAGTCCTCTACCACCACCTTCTCTAAATACACACGTCTACCGTCTTCCCATTATTCAGGGAACAGGAGGAGAAAATCAACAAACTGGAGAAAATGAAATCTGGCCTATTTTACGCATTCTGTAGAAATGCGTGAAATAGATTATGTTTGACAATGGTAAACAAAAAACCTCAAAAAATCCAATTTATTGCTTTAATTGCACATGCTTTTCTTCCTTAGTCTCCAGGGAAGAATGTGTCTCCATCCATTTCCAGTTGCTTCTGTGAAACCATTCCCTAATTTCTAAGGCTACTTTTGATGACCACAGGCTTCTAGGCTGCCCTATCTGAAGCACAACTGAAAAAAACATTAACATACTATTTAGGGGGAAAAAAATGCAAGGAAGAATGTAATGAGTATGTACACAATCAAAAGTAAGGAAACTGAGGTGGGGTGGAGTTGAGATTCAAAGAAACATAGATTAAATGGGACACCCCCCACTTCAAAGAAATTGATGATCTCTCATTGCCAGAAAGGAAGGAATAGAGGTGCTGAGTTATTTGGATACTAGGTTAACTCAGAGACAACCAAGCACATTAGGTAGGGAAATCTCAGACTTCCCTGGCAGTCTAGTGGTTGAGGAAGTGAGAAAGTGAAAATCGCTCCGTCACGTCCAACTCTTTGCAACCCCATGGACTGTACAGTCCGTGGAATTCTCCAGGCCAGAATACTGGAGTAGGTAGCCTTTCCCTTCTCCAGGGGATCTTCCCAATCCAGGAACTGAACTGGGGTCTCCTGCATTGCAGGTGGATTCTTTATCAACTGAGCTGTCAGGGAATGGTTAAGACTCTCATTTCCACTGCAGGGGGCAGGTCTGATCCCTGGTTGGGAGAACTAAGATACTACATACCATGTGGTGTGGCCAAAACAAACAAAACAAAGCCCTCAACAACAGAACCAAAACCAAGCAAATAAACAAGACCGTGCAAGGTAGGAAAATCTTACCATAAGACCCGCTTATTTAAGAGTAAGAGAACCGAGGGGTGGGGTGAGAGGACCTGAAGAAGGTCAAAATAGGGTGACAGACAGTTCAGCAGCCTCCTGCTGGTTGCTACTGGACATAAGGAGGACCCGTAGGAGGGGGGCCTCTGCTGTATCTCAGCCTCCATCCCACACAGATTTGTTGAACCAGGCACTGAACGCACAGCGCAGAAGAAGACAAATGTGGCCTGTAACCTCTGAGGGCTTGCGGCCCTTTGCGCGGAATGCATACAAGAGGCGATTACAATAGGTGTGCTAAATGCTGAGACATGTATGTACCCTGAAGCTGAGACACGTACGTGCCCCAAAGCCTGGTCAGGAAAGAGCTTCCATGAAGTGAAGAGCAAGAGTTAGTCACTCAGTTGTGTTCAACTCTTTGCGACCCCATGGACTGCAGAGGACCCCAGGCTCCTCTGTCCATGGGATTTCCCAGGCAAAAATACCAGAGTGGGTTGCTATTTCCTTCTCCAGGGGATCATCCTGACCCAGCAATCGAAGAAATAAGTGTAGACCCCAATTTCAGGTGGAGAGGTGAGTATACAAGATATTGTGTGAGCAAAAGCATAATCCTCTCCACAATATTAGAAATCAATGTCATTACCACCTTGTTAGAGATTTAAAATCTGATACTAAGCCACCCACGCCCATCTTCCACTTAGTAAGCAGCAGAACCGGAATTAGAACCCAATTCTTTGATTCCAGAACTTCTAAAAATTACACTTTGCTGCATCTTGAAGATTTTACTATGCTAGGCCTGGAGACACAAAAATAAATCAGACTTGGCTCTTGGCTTTAGGGAGATCAAAAATTGGAATTCAGTTCAGTTCAGTCACTCAGTCGTGTGCGACTCTTTGCGACCCCATGAATCGCAGCACGCCAGGCCTCCCTGTCCATCACCAACTCCCGGAGTTCACTCAGACTCACGTCCATCGAGTCAGTGATGCCATCCAGCCATCTCATCCTCTGTCGTCCCCTTCTCCTCCTGCCCCCAATCCCTCCCAGCATCAGAGTCTTTTCCAGTGAGTCAACTCTTCGCATGAGGCGGCCAAAGTACTGGAGTTTCAGCTTTAGTATCATTCTCTCCAAAGAAATCCCAGGGCCGATCTCCTTCAGAATGGACTGGTTGGATCTCCTTGCAGTCCAAGGGACTCTTAGAGTCTTCTCCAACACCACAGTTCAAAAGCATCAATTCTTCGGCGCTCAGCTTTCTTCACAGTCCAATTCTCACATCCATACATGACCACTAGAAAAACCATAGCCTTGACTAGAAGGACCTTTGTTGGCAAAGTAATGTCTCTGCTTTTCAACATGCTATCTAGGTTGGTCATAAATTTTCTTCCAAGGAGTAAGAAACGTCTTTTAATTTCATGGCTGCAATCACCATCTGAAGTGATTTTGGAACCCCAAAAAATAAAATCTGACACTGTTTCCCCTGTTTCCCCATCTATTTCCCATGAAGTGATGGGACCAGATGCCATGATCTTTGTTTTCTGAAGGTTGAGCTTTAAGCCAACTTTTTCACTCTCCTCTTTCACTTTCATCAAGAGGCTTTTTAATTCCTCTTCACTTTCTGCCATAGAAAAAGACAATAAAACAAATTGATGAAATAGGATAATGGAGGCATGAAAAAATTCTTTTAAAAACACAAAGACTGTATTGAATATAGGCCTGTCTCTTCCTAACCTCCTGAAGGCAGAGATGGACAGGGAATTGAGCAAGACCTAAAAAATAAAAAATAAAGCTTCCTGGGTGGGTGGGTAAATAGAGAATGATCTTTCGATATTAATAAAGATGCTCTCGTTAGGGCAGTTGTTTATGTAACCACAAGGGGTCGCTGGCAGGCCTGATACAGAGTTTCCCGTTGGCCCGTGCAAGCTCATTCTCCAAGTCTCTAGGAGGAAAGGGGAAGAGGGTGGTGATCAGATGCCTCAGTGTTGTCTGCCCCCTGCAGGCCAGGCCCGGAGTCTCACTCCGAGTCTAGCTCCTTCTGCGCTGGACTCCTGGTCTTTACAGCTCCCGCCCTCTTTCTAAACTAACTCTGAAACGTCAAGTCTTTCCTTGGGCCTCCAGTCCCAGCAGGCTTCATGGCTGAGTACCTTTGCACAAATCACTTCACTGGGATTTACCAGTACAAGCTAAGGCTGAGAGGAAGGCTCTGGTGGCTCAAGGCTTTTACTCTTCTTACAACAGCAGCTAATCATCAAGCACTTAACCACTTGCCAGGCATTATTCTAAGCCTGCAACATTCAACAAGGCAGCCACTAGCCACATGTAGCTACTTAATTTTTATTGTGGTCCTGGAGAAGACTCTTGAGAGTCCCTGAACAAACAAGGAGATCAAACCAGTCTATCTTAAAGGAAATTAACCCTGAATAGTCACTGGAAGGACTGATGCTGAAGCTGAAACTCCAATACTTTGACCACCTAATGCAAAATGTCAATTCTTTGGAAAAGATCCTGATGCTGAGAAAGATTGAACGCAGGAGGAGAAGGGGCCACAGAGGATGAGATGGTTGGATGGCATTGGCGACTCAATGAGCATGAGTTCCAGCAAACTCCGGGAATTAGTGAAGGACAGGGAAGCCTGGCGAGCTGCAGTCAAGGAGGTTGCAAAAAGTCGGACAGACTTAGCAACAGAACAACAACAAAAGTTTAAAACAATGAAAATTGCAGTTCCTCAGTCTCACTAGCCAACCCCAAGTAGCTACATGTAGCTGGTAACAGCTGACTGAACAGCCCAGAGAACATCACCACCATTGCAGAGAGGGCTGTTAGAAGCATTGTCTAAGCATTTCTCACAGAGTTATCTCATTTACCCTTCCTAACACCCCTACGATGCAGGTGTAATCATTTATCCCACTTTAGAATTAAGGACTCTGCCGTGCAGAAAGGTTAAAAACTTCACCAAGCTCTCAGCAGATTACTAACCAGAGCAAGGATTTAAGCCCAGGTGGGTGGCTATGGGGCCCACCAGGCATCTACATGCCCAGAGCTGCCCCCTAACCCCAGTTGCCTACCCCACTCTCCTCTTGCCTCCTGGGAGTGGGACTGAATCTCCCCACTCCCCAGAAGCCATTGTCCCTCACCGCTGTTCCCCTGTGAGCTGACCTGGAGGAATGAGGACCCCTGGGCTTCAAGCGCTTGATGGCTGAGAATCCCCTCTCTGTTATCCTCCCCACCCCCTCTTAGCCCCTCATTTCCCTTAGAGTATTATGGGTTTTGATCCCCACCCCCAACCCATCCAATCTGATTCCTTTCAGTCTGGGCCCTGGAAGAATCTTAACCTGAGAACAACCCTACTTGCCTCTGGTGATCCTCACCCCCAAGAAGCAGTGTGCAGCCAGTTAAGCTCAGAGAGCCAATGTCACTAACACCTTTGAAGGTGCAACAAAACCTCATTCTGCAAGGGAAGGGTGAGAAGTGGGGGAGGCTTCACACGATCAGGCCGCCTGAACCCAGGGAAGGTAGACCAGCCAGGGGCCGAGGCTTCATGGGTTCTGCCTGCAAAGCACCTTCAGTGCTTGCAAGCTAGACCATTTGTGGTTGCCCCGTCTCCTATCTTAGCTGCAGCCCTGCAGAGGTGTCACATTACCCTCTAGACCTGCAGCTGAACAAAGTTAAAGATGACTCAAGTCAAGAGATCTGTTGGAAAGAGAACGAATAGAGGAAAATGCATAAATGTTAACATCTTGAGCAGAGGCAACAAGGTATTCAATTCCTACTTTACTTCCTCATTCCTTTTAACTCCATCCGAATCAACAGAGACTCAAAAGAACTTCCTGGCAGTGCCAGATCGGTTGCCCATTTCTGCTGAATCAGAGGATCTTGGGGAGAAAACAGAAAGTTCACCCGTTCCATTCCCACCTTTAGTGGCGCGTATGTGCTAAGTCGCTGCCGTCCTGTCCAACTCTTCGTGACCCTGTGGACTGTAGCCCGCCAGGCTCCTCTGTCCATGTGATTCTCCAGGCAAGAATACTGGCGTGGGTTGCCATGCCCTCCTGCAGGGAATCTTCCTAATCCAGGGATCAAACCCAAAACTCTTACATCTCCTGCATTGGCAAGCAAGTTTTATACTACTGAGCGCCACCTAGGAAGCTCCTTCAGCAGTCAAATTCTTTTCAGACCGTATGAAAATTCTCACCTAAAGTCTTCCAGGAAGAACTCACTGTCAGAAAATGCTTCTTGCATTTAACCCAGCTCTCCATGCTTCGCCTTAAATTCGAGTGTTCAGTTCTCGAAGGACATGGGGGGCACGGGGGACGGCCTCCTTCTGTGCTGAGAGACGAGTGGTTTCCAGTTTTCGTCTGTTACAAGCAACGCCGCTATGAACGTTCCTGCACCTGTCTTGTGATGCCCACAGGTGTGCAAATACCTCGGAATGAAAACACTGGGCCCTCGGGATCCATGCGTCCAGTTGATTAGATCCCGCCGCGGTTTTCCGAAGTGGCTGTACCCATTTATACTCCCTCTGGAGGGGCACATGTGTTCTAGTTGTTCCACACCCCCACCAGCACTTGGTCGTCTATAGTTTTTGCCATTCTTACGGAGGATGCAGTGGAATCTCATTGCAGTTTAGGTTTGCACTTCCACAGTGATTTATGAAATCAAGTTCCTTATCCTGTGTTTATTGAATGCTTGGATATCTGTGCTTGTAAAATAGCTATCCAAAATATTGTCCATTTTTCTGGAGGGTTGTCTGTCTTTTTCATATTGAATTGTAGAAATCCTTGCATTCTGGATACCAGTCCTTTGTCAGGCATATGTATTTAAAATATCTTGCTACCCTGTGGCTTGCCTGTTCACTCTTTTAATCATGTCTTTTGATGAACAGTTCTTCTCAAAATGATTACCTGACAGTCTTAAAGCCTCAGGTTCAGAACCTCCATCCCCGTTCTACCCCAGCCACATTGATCCCTGATTCTCTGCTGAGCTGATGGCCCTGTGGAATATCTTCAGGATTCCATTTCTCTACTTTATTGCAGAAGCCAGATACATTTCTTCCTGAAGAAGAGGGCACCTTGGAGAACTAGAGGTCACTCAGAGTCCAGGTGGGGCAGTGTGGAGGATCTTGGTGTTTCCATCGCTGTGCCACCTGCCAGACTAAGTGATGCTGAGGCCAAGCAAATTCTAGCAGTCTCTGGGTCTCTTAGCCATGCCCCACCCTAATTCCTAGCTTGAGCCTTTTCAAACCACCAACAGAGCGTTCAAAAGTGCTTGAAAGGGAGTGCACTGATCCCTCCTACAAGAGCGCCAAAATCACAACTAGCTGCTGAACAACCACAGACAGGGGGATGCTGGAACCCACCAAAAGCATATAAAGAAGGAAAGATAAAGATGTTCAAAGACAAAGAAGCTGCAGCGAGGCGGTAGGAGGGGCACAACCACAGTGAGATCAGATTCCATACCAGCCTGGTGGGTGACCCACAAACTGGAGAACAATAATACCAAAGACATTCTCCCACTGTTGTGAAGGTTCTGAAGCCCACGACAGGCTTCCCAGCCTGGGGATCTGACAAAGGGACTGGGAATCCCCAGGGAATCTGACCTTGAAGGCCAAAGGAGTTTGATTATAGGATTTCCATGGGACTGGGGGAAACAGAGACTCCAGTCTTGGAGGACACAGACAAAATCTTGTGTGCGCCAAGACCCAGAGGACAGGAGCCATGACCCCACAGGAGACTGAACCAAAAGTACCTGCTCGTGTTGCAGGGCCTCCTGTGGAGGCGGGGCTCAGCAGGGTTTTGCCACAGGGCTGGGACACTGGCGGCAATTTATGTTTTCCAATTTCTCCATTTATTCTTTTTTTTTATGTTCTTTCTCAAGCCTTTATCAAATGTAGTAGAAAAGCTTTTATATACATATATGTATATAAGTAATATGTATCATATATATATTAGAAAACATGAATTTTTGCCTGACACACTAATGACATTTTGATTCCACTTGTTTGACTTAATATTAATAGAATGCTAGATTTCTAGTTAAAAAATAGATATGCAACAAGTAACAAAGGTTTATGGTACAGCATGGGGAACTATATGGAAAATAATTTCAAAGACAATATATATGTATATGTATAACTGAATCACTTTGCTGTACACCTGAAACATTGTAAGTCAATTATACTTCAGTAATATATATATATATATTAAGAAAACAATAAAGTGCTTGCCAGTGGCTTATCTGACTACCTTATGCTTTATGATCAAGAAAATTATTTTGTGTTACGCTCCTTCTAGCAAAGAAGAAATACCAATTTGAGCTTGTAGTTTCTTCCCCACTTCCTGTATTTAGATTATCAAGCGCTAACACAATGCACGTCAGAGGGGGTCACCCACCCACCCCTGGGCCTGTGGCCTAGATGCTCTCCCTGCCATCCTCGCCCCTGACTCCAGTCTGTCCTGTGTACCCTCTTCCACGCCAGGCCGGGCCCCATGCTGCTCTGGATGGTTGCGCTCCTCTTCGGTAAGTCACCAAGTGCCAGTAGCCTGTCCTGGGCACCAAAGACTGCGTCGTTCCTAAGATGCAAACTTCCTTATTTCACCTTTCCTAGTTCGAGTGGGTTTATGGCTAGAGCTTGAGACTAGTGTGTGCACATGGGTATGCTTGAGAGTGATGGGGATGAGAGTGATGGAGGTGATGGGGATGAGGCCATTTGGGGAGCCCCAGGCTTTCCTACCCCATTTTCCTGGGTCCTTGGAAAGGCAACCATTTGATGTGTCAAAGCTAATTTAGGGAGCCAAAAAAATCACATGCTGAAGTCCAGTGACATTTTTCACCCTGTGAAATCAAGTTAAAATATCCATCAGGTCTATCTTGAATGGAAAATAAAATCACAGAAGGAAAGGAGGCTGCTGGGGTGCAGAGGAAAGATCAGGGAAGTGGACAAAAGGCAGTTCCACAAAGTGGAGCTAAACATGAGGTTTTACAAGGAGGTGTATTCCAAGAAGCCTCAGCCTTTTCTTGGAACCAGTCAACAATGACTGGGCTTCTTCCCTGGTCAAGAGGTTTATGCCCTGAATGTCCAAAGCCCTCTTCAAAATGACCATTCCTATTCTGCCTACTTCCTCTCTCTGTCAGGGGGAGGTTCTGATTTGGGTCTGACTGGCCCATGGGGACCCATGTTATTGTTATTGTTGCTATTGTAGAGTCACTATGTCGTGTCCAACTCTTTGCAACCCCATGCATTGTAGCCCACGAAGCTCCTCTGTCCATGGGATTTCCAAGGCAACAGTACTGGAGTGGGTTGCTATTTCCTTCTCCAGGTGATCATCCTGACCCAGGGATCAAACCTGCATCTCCTGCATCCCCGCACTGGCAGGAAGATTCTTTGCCCTGAGCCACCTGGGAAGCCCAGGGGGACCTATATGAAGGTTCAGATCTATTCTTCTGGATCCATAGCTGTCTCCTTGATCCCCTGGGGCCAGTCACACATGCCAGGAGGGACTGGTCTCCAGACAGAGGACTGGAGTGGGGATGGGTCACTCGGCTCCTCTAGATTCAGCTCCGTCTCAGCCATTGTCAGGTGCTACACGCAAAAGGAATGAGTCTGGGCACGTAGATCTCTTCGCTTCACAGTTTCTGAGTTGACTTGCTTTTTGTTTTAAGCTTGGTCCCAGAAGCTTGTTTTCATTGAACCAGAAAAGCAAAATGTGTTAGTCATTCACTCATGTCTGACTCTGCAACCCAGTGGACTGTAGCCCGCTAGGTTCCTCTGTCCATGAAATTCTCCAGGCAAGAATAGTGGAGTGGATAACTATTTCCTTCTTCGTGGGATCTTCCTCACCCTGGGATTAAATCCAGAATCTGCATTGCAGGCAGATTCTTTACTGTCTGAGCCACCCGGGAAGCCCTGAAAAGCAAAAGCATTCCTAAAAGCACCCCGTTCCTGGGTAGAGTTTGTGGGAATTTAGCCTCTGAGAAGAAAATACTTGTTCCATTCAGGGCTCTTCCTTCCCCCGCATCACCATGTTGCTCTGTGTGTTCTATGAATGGTCATTTGGACAAGTGAGAAGGTCACTGCTCACATTAGGGCAGGGACAGGACGGCCTTGTGCCTGGGTACGCTCCAGACGGGAGATTCTTAAGGGCACATCCCTTCCTTGCAAAAGGAATAGAGTCCTTGGACTTGACTAGATAAAAATCTAAGAGCTTCCCGGCGTGTAGCCCAGAATCTGGATGGGGGAAAGCAAAGGAGGAGGGGTGGAGAGTCAGTAACGGGCTAAATAATTGGATGGCGTATGGGAAACCCAGGTGGGACTGACTCACATCTGATGCTCAGGACCCCAGAAAGCCAGCCTGAGGTTCAGACCCCCTGTCTGAAAGTGTCAGAACGAAGTTACCGTAAGGGTAAAGCTGCTATTTCCTCTCAAGTGCTATTTCCTCTCAGATGTGGCCAGAGAGACAGAGGAGAGAAAAAAAAAAAAAAAAAAACATTAAATGTACAATACATGCATTATCTCATATAACCTTCAGAGTCATTATAGGGGAGGGTTTAATTTTTATCCCTATGAAGCAGTTGGGGAAACTGAGGTTCAAAAATGTTAAGAAACTTGCCTGGAACTATCCTGCTAACAAGCAAAACCGAGATGCAAACCCAATCCATTTTGTCAAACCCTGTGCTTTCTCTGTTCTATCTCACTACCTCTAGTCTGGATGTAGTTGGATTTTAATCAGGTGAAACTGGAAATTATATTCATTTAAAGTGCCTGGCAGGACATGGTCACACAACAAATGGTACCTGTTGTTAGTACTGGCTGTCACAGATTCTAGAGGCTAGAAGCCGTAACACTGAACACGCTGGTCATGGCTGTATACTAAAGACATAGCTGGGCTTCCCTTGTGGCCCAGATGGTAAGGAATCTGTCTGCAATGCAGAAGCTGAGTTCAATCGCTGGGTCAGGAAGATCCCCTGGAGAAGGAAATGGCAACCCGCTTCAGTATTCTTGCCTGGAGAATTCTGTGGACAGAGGAGCCTGGCAAGCCCCAGTCCATGGGACTGCAAAGAGTCAGACACGACTGAGTGATTAACACACACTAAGATGTATTTAAAATTTAGGCGATGAACCTCGATCTTCCTCTGAGCTGTGCATCGGCCAGCTTCAGTCCTCGAGCTGGAACCCCCATCCATACACACACAGGATCCAGGACACACAGCCCTCCCGGTGCGCGGCTGCCACCCCTTAGCAGAGCAGCATGTTGCAATGTGGTGGAGATTTACTGTGATGTAGTTCCTCGTGTAGAGCTGAAACCTGCCTCTCTGATCTCACTCGTTCCACTTCTGCCCTATGAGGGCTTCCCAGGCCGCGCTAGTGGTAAAGACCCTGCCTTAGTCCTTCAGGTATTCGAAGGCCACTGACTATCCCTACTCTGTCTCATCTTTCTCAGATAAACGTCTCCCAATTCCTCTAACAGGAAGTGGTTTCTAGGCCCTGTTCGTTGCCCTGGTCTGCTCGGCCCTGCAGTGGGTCAGGAGCTGGGCTTTCTCATCCCTCCCAAAGCGGCCCAATGAGTGCAGGGCGCGCTGGGGCTGTGACCCCCGCCATCCAGGACTCCACAGCTTTCCAGCTCTTGGTTTCACATCACACTGTCACCTCATCTTCAGCCTGTACCTGACTGAAGCCCTCGGGTTCTCGTCATAGGAACTGCTGTAAGCAGGTGTCATCTACACTGTTTGTCCCCAGTTGGTGGCCGTTTTGATTATACACTGTGGTTCTGCAATCGCAACCCCGAGGCCTTGCAGTGCCCTGGAGAGCAAGTCGCTGGGATCTGGGGCACAAGCTCATTTGCAGCATCTATGCTCGCTGGAGCCTACCCTCTTGTTATAGGCATCAGTCCCCTCAGCCTTGTTTGTTCATCGCTTTGTAGCTGCAAAACTGTTTTCCGGTGGGGAAGGGAAAGGAAGGGGAGGCATCACTACCCAGTGAGGTCTTAGTCACTCTGAGGTCAGGCCTTCCTTCTGCTTTCAGCTAATGGAGAAGCACCTCCCCAGGCGGGGGGTCAGTATAATCTATGCAACTGCTCTGTAAGGGAAAAATGACTTATTGTTACCGAAAGGTTTGCATGCGGGGGTCTGGCTGCTTGCCACTCAAAAGCCAATAAGCAGGCCAGGCTGGTGGAAAGGAAAGTGCTTTATATCAGGTGCCAGCAACTGTGGGAGAGGGTGGCGGATGTCTGTCCAAAGGCTGACTCCCCCTCTGACAAGCAGCGGGTGAGAGCTTTTATAGACAGAGTGGAGGGTGGGGGGCGACATGCAGAAACAGCACAGTCATCTCCGACAATCATCTTCAAAGTGGTCGTCAGTGGTCTGACTGGCATCATCTTGGTTGTTGTAGGTACAGTTAATCTTCAGTTTTGGGGTCCATTTGTTCCCATTTCTTTACAGTCAGTTCTTGAAATTGTGGCAGCTCATGTCCTGGACACAGTCTGGAAATCATGTAGTTAATTCCTCCACCTGGAGTTTTGGCATCTATAAGACAGCTCACAGGATATGGCTCAGAATATTATCTATAGCCCTCAAGGAGGAACTAAAGGTCCTCGACTGTGCTTAACGTCTGCATTATTATTATTTGGTCCCCTTTGACTGTTTTCCTCTGTTTTAGCATTTCTCACTTCTCTGATTAAGCTTCTTTGACTAAGGTTTTCCAGAGGCAAACGGCAAGCAGAGAAGCCGGTGGGGGTAGGGGCAAGGACCGTACGGTCCTGCTCCGTTTCATTGTCATTTCCGCTATACAGACAGAGCCAGGAATTGGAGGCTCTTGAACTTTAAACAAGTTCTGTGCAAGTTGCCACAGAAAGAGATGGACTCATGAAATCAGTCCACGTCATCTGGTTCCAAAGCCTGTGTGCTTCCCACTACGCCAAGATCACAGAAGATGCACTTAGATTGGAGGCAGGGGAAGATGAAGGGATGGACTCATAATCTTATACAGCCTGAGAACCTGCGGGGGAGCTGACCTGAGCTGAGTAGGTAGAGAATATGTCTCAAATCATGCGGACAGCAAGCATGATAGCCTGTGAGTGAACATGCCAGATCTGCCGAGGGGATCTTCACCCACCCCTCCCAAGACCGTTCTTGCATTTCTCAGGATTCTGCACAGACCCCAGCAAAGAAAGGCACAAGTAAATGCCTGGGGACCGGCTGGACTGACTGCACTCAGCCCTACATCATTCATTCTTTTGCCTCTTGCCCCAAAGCCCAGAATCTGCTCCACTGCTTTATATCCAGCTCTGCCCCTCAGTGTAGGGTCTCCCGTCCCTTAGCCTGATCACACCTGCCCAACCTCATCTGTCATCCTTTTGTGGTTTGGCCTCTCTTTCCAGGCCACCTGGGCTTCCCTGGTGGTTCGAATGGTAAAGAATCTACCTGCAATGCAAGAGACCTGAATTTGATCCTTGGGTCAGGAAGATTCCCCCAGAGAAGGAAACGGCTACCCACTCCAGTATTCTTGCCTGGAGAATCCCATGGACAGCGGTTCTTGGCAGGCTATAGTCCATGGGGTCACAAAAAGTCAGATATGACTAAGCAACTAACACTTTCACTTTCCTGTCCACTTACTGTCCTCAAGCATTCATTCATCTAGAAGCATTAGGGCATCGCATACAAGGTGCAACATGGTGTGATGTGCCGGCCTGTTGATAGTTCTCTCATGCATCCAAGCTGCCTGTCCAGGCCCCAGAATTGTTTAGTGACCACTCCTCCAGGGAAACCTCACCTCCTTCCTATGATCACATCCATACAGTCTCTTCTTACCTCCTTCCTATCATCACTTCCATATACTCTATTCCCCAGAGCTCTGTGGGCAGATGGCCCACAAGACTTCGGTCCTGCTTTGCTGAGTTCTTCTGTACATGTAAACAGGCCCTTCAGGCACAATAGTGTAAGAATCTAGTCGTGTGTCTTCTACTTTTTGTTCCCTGCCCTGCACAAGTTGGGGAAGCATTTGTGCATCTATTTAGTACATGCTTATTGAACACAGACCATGGTCCAGGCTCGGGCCCTAGGTGTAGGTAACATGGCAGTGAACTAGACAGGCAGAGGACCTGCTCTCATGGAGCTTAAGTTTTAGACAGAGGGAGGGAGACAGGTGATTACAAGTAGGCAATTTAATGGTAAGGTAATATTAAATGATGATAAGTGCTCTGATGGTAACACAATAGGGTATTATGATAGTTGCGCTAAGTTGCTTCGGTCATGTCCACCTCTTTGCAGCCATATGGACTGTAGCCTGCCAGGCTCCTCTGCCCACGGGATTCTCCAGGCAAGAATACTGGGGTTGCCATTTCCTCCTCTAGGGGATCGTCCCAACTCAGGGATTGAACCCGTGTCTCTTGCATCTCCTGCATTGGCAGGCACCCAGCAAGACCTGTCTAAGGGGTAATATGTGAATTGAGATTGGGCAAAGAATTCCAGGCAGTAGGTCCACGATAAAAGTTGAGTGGCTGAGTGGCTGGGTGGCTGTTTGGCTAGATAGCTGGGTGGCTGGGTGCTGAGTGGCTAGGTGTCCGAATGGTTGGGTGGCTTAGATAGTTATGTGCTTAGGGGGCTGGGTGGTTGACTGGTTGAATGAATGTTAGCATCTATTTATAAGGTGACAGGCCCTCTCCTTGTCAGAAAGTTATTTCTGCTACTTAATCTATCACTTTTTTTCTCTTGCAGTTCCCTGTGTTGGGAAAATTGGTGAGTCTTGTCCATGTCTCTTTCATCTCCAAGGGTGTCTCTGGGCCAAAACTTAATAGATAGGTAAAATCGGGGCCACTGGGTCAATCCTAAAGGAAATCAACCCTGAATATCCATTGGAAGGACTGATGCTGAAGCTGAAGCTCCAATACTTTGGCCACCTGATGCAAAGAGCCGACTCATTGGTAAAGACCCTGATGCTGGGAAAGATTGAGAGCAAGAAGAGAAGGGGATGACAGAAAATGAGATGGTTGGATGGCATCAGAAGCCTGGGAGTAATGATGAGTAATATACAGGAAGGCCTAAGAAGAGCCCAGCACATCCTGTCTTCACCCGGTCCACCTGGATCCCCAGGACTCTTCGCCTCACAGAAGAACTAATGATGCTCACAGTGTAGCTGAATGACGGACCTTGCTTCCTTGGCTGCTCTTTCTAGTGTCACTGCGTATTGCTAGAAATGAGTTTGGACGTGAGTTTGAGCAGACTCCAGGAGATAGTGAAGGACAGGGAAGCCTGGCACACTGTAGGCCTATGCAGTTGCAAAGAGTCGGACACGACTGAGACACTCAACAACAGCAACAACACTGGGTCCCCCAGCAACATCTTCAGAGCAGCTCCAGCCTGGATCTCTTCCTCAGGAGTCTTCACCAATGCCTAGAAGAGGAGAAACCCAGGACCTCACTGTCTCAGGCTGAGGATAGTTACAGGGTGACTTCAAGTTCCAGAAGAATGACTCTAGGCCTCCACCCAGCCCCCTTATAAGTCCAACGGCCTCCATTTCCTCCTCTCAGTGTGGCTCTGGAGCTCCTGCCATCCCCACTCATCAACATCTGGATTTGCTTCCACCCTGCTAATGCTCAAGGAAGCAGGCATCTTTGTCTGTGGATCAGCCTTCTTTCTCCCTTGGCTACCTTTGCCCTCCTGCTCATCCTGTCCCACTGACCTCCATGGAGCTTCTGTCAAGTGGGTGAAAACTCTGACCTATGAAATCTTGACCTCTAGGGGCATGTTCTGTGATGCCCGAGGAAGAATCCAAACCAATATTTAGTGGTGCTAGAAAGAGCAGCCAAGGAAGCAAGGCCCATTATTCAGCTACGCTGTGAGCAGCATTAGTTCTTGGGTGAGAATAAGGGATCCAGGAGAACCAGACAAAGGCAGGACGTGCTGTGGCTCTTTTGGGGGCTCCCCATCTGATTACGCATCATTACTCTCAGGCTTCTGAGGTTATCTGGGACCAGCGGTACCTGGTTTGCCAAAGATGTATGTCCTGGGGCCAGACCAGTCTGGGATTGCCCTGCAGATGATGCTGGGTCCCCAGGAGCTCTTCTCTTGTCCACATCAGGGCATAAAAGGCATTTTAGCAATGAGGACAGAGGTGGCCGTTCCCACACCATGACTGTGGTGGAGACAAACCTCACTGCTTGGAGTGCTGATGGAGGCTGGGCCTGGGGGAGCCCGATGAGGGAAGTGGGGAGGGCGAGCCCAGGCCATGGCACGTCCAACACCCACCCCTTCAGCTCCTCTCTGGTGGGAAGCGGTGCACATACCATCTGAAGTAGCTGCTGCAGAAAGAGCTGCGCTGGGGTCACCAGGGAGAAGAAACCAAACTAGGAGAATGGGGATCCAATCAAGAGAAACAAAGAACAATGGATGGAAGGAACCCAATTTCCTCAAGCTTGCCAAGGTGGCAGAGGAAACTGCATTGCAAAAGCAAACAAGGAGGGGGACTTCCCTGATGGTCCAGTGGTTACCACGCTGAGCTTCCACTGCAGAGGGCAAGGGTTCCATCCCTGGTCATGTGGGCGGGGGGCGGGGGGAAATGGAGAGAAGAAAGGTAGGAGGGAAAGAGGCCAGAGAGAAGGCACAGAGAGAGAAGAGGAGGGAGAGGAGGGAGGAGGAAAAGAGAAGGGCAGACGAGACAGGGAGAAAGGGGAAGAGGAAAGCAGAGGGCCGGCCCCGGTCTGGCATGATGACCCAGGACAGTGACAGCTGCGAGCGTGCCATCCAGGAGCCTCCATCGCAGGATTGGGCTAGGGGGTGGGATTAGGCTGGGGAAGAGGGAGAAAGTGGACTGAGGGACCCACAGCTCCAGGGTGACCCTGTGCCTACATCTTACAGTCTGGCTGAGCCCCCGAGCCCAGCCATACCTCGTGTTTGAGGGGGATGTACTGATTCTGCGATGCCGGGGGAAGAAGAATGCAGCGCTGTCCCAGGTGAAATTCTACAGAGATGAAAAATTCCTCCGTTTCTCTAAGAACAACCAGCCTCTCCTCCTGGGGACAGCAACAGCTAACAGCAGTGGGCGGTATCACTGCACTGGGCGGGTGAAATATGCCAGAAATATGGACTCATGGGATTCAGGGACTGTCACGGTTCAAGTCCAAGGTGAGTCACCACTTGGGGGGTGGGATGGTTAGGGTGCTGCTCAGGGGCCTGGTCTTAGAGGACAGCAGGGCTTGGGGCTGCCCCCCTCTCTCTGGCTGCCCCTGCTGCTGGGTCAGTCAGCAGGGCTCTGAGATGCCCAAGATGCTGTCTACACACCCTCCCCCACCATGGGACATGCCTGGAGTCAGGGAGGCGGAAGATGCCCTGGGTGGGCAGGGCGGGAAGAGCCCAGAAGCAACCCTGATGCTCACTGCCCCCTTGAGACCCTGAGCCAGACTCTTCCCCTCTGGGAACTAGGTGACCACTAAGGCCCCTCTGGGTCTGGCTTTCTGGGACCCCAGAGGGGCTTGGGAGCATGGGCATTGCCGGGAGACAGTATTTCCCATGGGGCCTGGAGTGGGCCGAAGCTCAGACCTCAGCCTCCCCGGGCCACACTGTCCAGACTCCCGTTGTGAGTCCCCTGCTGTCTCTCCCCAGAGTGGTTTTCGCCTCCTGTGCTAACAGCCCTCCCCTCTCACGAGCTCTGCAAGGGATGCCCTGTGACCCTGAGATGCCAGACAAACCTGCACAGCCAGAGGCCATCCTGGCGGCTGCTCTTCTCCTTCCACAAGGAGGGCCGCACCCTGCAGAACAGGAGCCGCCACCCAGAACTCCGCATCCCAGCAGCCAAAGAGGGAGACGCTGGGCTTTACTGGTGCAAGGCATCCACTGAGGGTGGCCAGTTCCAGAAACGGAGCCCTCAGCTGGAGCTCAGGGTGTGGGGTAAGTGGGGGAGGGGAGATGCTGCTTAGACCCCTGGGCTGTGGGCAGTGGGGCCCCTGATTGTGTGGGGAGGGGTCCCTAAGGGAGGACCCTGGTTAGTCCACTGACCTCCCAACTGCGTGCTCCCCAGCTCCCGTGTCCCGTCCTCTGCTCACCCTGAGACCCACCAGCCTAGTTGTGGGGGACAAGGTGGAGCTCCTCTGTGAGGTCCAGAGGGGCTCCCCTCCGATCCTGTACTCATTCCACCTCAATGGGGACATCCTGCGGAACCACGTGGCTCCCCATGGGGGACCCGCCTCCTGCCTCTTCCGGGTGATGTCAAAGCAGCATGCTGGGAACTACTCCTGTGAGGCTGGGAACCGTGTCTCCAGAGAGACAAGTGAGCCTGTGACACTCTCTGTGGACGGTAGGTCTTGTCCCCCAGCCGGGCTCTGAGCCCTAGACCTCGCTGATCTGTGTTCCTCCTGCCGTGCCCGGCTCACTGCTGGGTACAGAGCAGGCGCTGCATGACTGACTGAGCATGGACCCTGCTGGGAACTTCTCCACTGAACCTGGTGGGGAAATAGTGAAGCCCACGGAGAGGGAGGGGACACCATGGGGGGGGCCACATGGTCAGCCATGGGATGCCCATCCACGTTGACATCCTTTGGTCCTTCCCTCATTCCCGTTGGCCAGGCTTCTTCAGGCCAGGCGTTTCCCACTAATGCCAGCCTCTCTGACTCTCCTGTGCTTGTCTGGGGTGCGTTTGTGAATTTCATCCTCAAGGCTCATGATCATCTCTACTCACTCCCCAGATCCTCAGGTCTTATCTGCCCCCACCAGTGGCAGCTGGCTGGTTCCTTGGCTGCCTGGAAGCCTGCTTGCCATGACGGTCTTTGCTGCTGCACTTCTGGGGTATTTCAGACCCTGGAGGAAAAACGGTAACTCTTTGGCCTTCTTAGTTACTGAATCCCTATGCCAGGCACAGTCCAGCCATTGGAAAGAGAGTCTGATGGGACCAATTGCTTACTTCTAGTACCGGGCGGGGGAGAGGCACTTTTCTTCACACATCACACAAAGGGGCCCCTGGAGGGACAGTTACAGCTTCCAGAACTCACACACACCCAGGAGTGTGTTGGTGCAGTCACACAAACACACTGCTGCACACTCAGGCATCAATAAGGCACAGAGGAATTCTTACAAGCCAAACGAGACGTAGACCAGGATCCTTCACATTTGAAAGACAGTCTGTGGCTGTGAATATGACAAACCCAAGGCCTCCAACTCTCTCCTTGAAGTCAGGGGAGCACTTAGTAAGGGAGAAAGAGGACATGAGACCTCCAGTGCACATGTGTGCTCACGCACAAACACTTCTGTGCTATACTGGGCTCTGGGTGAGTGTCCATGTATGTCAGCTCAACAGGAAGGAAGTGTGGTGGAGAGGGCTGGGGAGTGGCCTGGTCCCAGCACTGCTATTTACTAATTTGGTGACCTTGGGCCAGTCCCCTCGAAGGTTCACTAATTGTCTCCCTCTGGGGATGTTGTAAGGTCTGAGATAATGAGGTAACATCTATCTCATACCTAATGTACTAGCCTGGCATTGAGTGGGAGCTCAGCACGTTCTCATTCTAGTTTCAGCACATCACCTGGCGGGTTCCCAGGCTGCCTTTGCTCCTGCTATCCATTCTCCAATTCCTCTTATCAGAGTCTTTGAAAATAAAAAGTTTAGTTAAGTTTCAGATGAGATGTGAAACTATTTCATAAGATATTGTCTACCATATGCCCACCTCCAACTTACATTTCAACAAGCCTCGTTTCTCTTAACAGCATTTAAAGACTGAAATATGTACTCTTGAAATAAATCCATCACGTGTTTTTGCGGAACAACAACAACAACAAAAATCAGATGAGAGTAATGCTACTGGCAGAGGATTCTATAAGGGAAAAGAGGCTGCCCTGATAGCTCAGTTGGTAAAGAATCGGCAAGCAATGCGGGAGACCCCGGTTCAATTCCTGGGTCAGGAAGATCCCCTCGAGAAGGGATAGACTACCCACCCCAGTATTCTAGGGCTTCCCTAGTGGCTCAGGTGGTAAAGAATCCGCCTGCAATGCGGGAGAGCTGGGTTTGATCCCTGAGTTGGGAAGATCCCCTGGAAAAGGGAAAGGCTACCCACACCAGTATTCTGGCCTGGAGAATTCCACGGACAGTATAATCCATGAGGTCTCAAAGAGTGGTACACGACTGAGCAACTTTCCCTTTCTATAGGGAAAAATAAGTGAAAATAATTAGATAAATGGGATTTCTAGGTAATCTATGGGTTTTGAAATTCAAGACTCTTCTCCTCTTCCTGTCTTGGTCATGATAATTAAGCACGAATGTTGGCTTTCAAAGCAATCACCTTGGGTGGCTCCAAGTTATTCCAATTTTAACCTTTGTTTGCCTGAAGCCATATTGAAGGGAATGGTTCCCAGCACCAAAGCTATTTGGTCCCAGTTTATTCCTAGGGCACCTACAGTGTTTCAGATCAACCTATTTCTTCCTCCCCTAGGGACACTTTTACTTTCCACTTGCCAAGGGCAAAAGTAATTGGTGTCATAGACCTTCATCTAGATTTGCTTATTCAAGTATGAGGCCCCCTCTGTTAAGGAATTTGTGATGAGTTTTCTGGGAGTTAAGCTAGCCTGCTTTTTGAGGAAGACCACCCCATCCTACAGTTCCAAGTATTCCTCCCTGACCCCAGCCAGGGTACCTGAAAGTATCTCTCCCCACCCCCAGCCCCACCACCTCACCAGGCACCCCAGTTAGAGCTTAAGTCAGCCTCCAGCTTCCTCTCCCCTTCTTAATTTAGCAGCCTCTGTCCATCTAACTTCTTATCTCTGCTTTCCTTTAATCTTGAGTCTAGAGTCCACGCAGTCAGGCCAGGGTCGCTTTAAGGTACCAGGGGTGTTCCCTGGTAGCCTACCTGGTAAAGAATCCGCCTGAGGTGCAGGAGACTCTGATTTGATTCCTGAGTCAGGAACGTCCCTGAAGCAGGGATAAGCTATCCACTCCAGTATTCATGGGCTTCCCTGGTGGCTCAGACGATAAAGACTCTGTCTGCAATGTGGGAGACCTGGGTTGGAGACCTTTGATTCCTGGGTTGGGAAGATGCCCTGGAGGAGGTGTGGCAACTCACTCCCGTACTCTTGCCTGGAGAAGCCCAGTGGACAGAGGAGCCTGGCGGGCCAGAGTCCATGGGGCTGCAAAGAGCTGGGCACCACTGAGCAACTAAGGACAGTGCAGTTGGAGAGAGACGGAGGCAGGCCCAGCGTTAGACGGGGAGGCAGCAGGAGTAGGGACCATGAACCGATGGGCTGTGAGTTCTACTCTCCCTGCACCTGCAGAAAACCTCCTTCCCTGGCCTGGCCTCAGTAACATGGCTGTTCCTACCCACTCACCTTTGGGTCAAAGCATTCAAGGCAAAGCAACACATCACGGTCTTCCCTCTCCCAGCCCCAAACAAGATGGTGGAGGAGCAGTCACTGGTGAAAGATCTTCAAGAAGATGCCTCTCACATGGGACAAAGGGACATCCCTCTTCATGTGGAGACTCTGCCTCCCCACTCATCCCACCTCCCTACCCCACCCCCACTGTCAGCTCATGAGTACCTGGACTCCAGTTCAAAGGAAACTTGTCTCTCATGAAAATAAGACTCCCGGCGGAGGTCTTACAGTTTCAGAATCTCAGGGGCACAAATGCTTCTTTAGAATGCCACTCAGAAAACCAGCTTCAGGCCAAATTCCGCAGTTAGCCAAGAAACACTGTCCAACAACTTTTTCCCCATGTTCAACTTTCCAAGACCCTTAATCATTTCCAGACAGCATATCCATTCCTCAAGAAATGAAAACATCCCACAGACTATATCTCTGAAGGCAATCTTCAAAGCATTTTGACCAATGATGGAATCTAGGATGTGGTCATACAGGAGGTCTGTTTCAAAGTAGCACTTACATAAGTGGACAAGTTCTGGCTGTTTTTTTAAGTGTTCATTTTACTTCCTGTTGTCACGCCTCCCATAAAACACAGTTCCATCAAATTCACGGAGCTCTTTGGGAATGAAAACTCAGAATCACAGCCTTGACAGATGAGCATCAGGGAATGTTTAATAACTAGGGGCCTCTCTGAGTCTCCACAAATGCCCTCTTCGTTTTACAGAAGGAGCCATGTTCAAAGGCGCTACCTGATGACTCTGATGCTTTCTTGCTATTAGAGCTAATGAATATTTCTTGGACACCGGGCATGAACTGAGTGTTCTCAAATACACCTGTGACCCAATTCCCATCCCAGGACATAATTTTTAAAGTTCTGGAAACATCTGCTATCACAGAGGCGGCAGGCTAATGGAGAAAACACATACACACAGGATTAAGATTCTGTCTCCACCAGCTTTCTGTGTGACCTTGAAGAAATCACCTCTCCCCACCAGTCACCTCATTTTCAAAAATGGAAATCATAGTATTAACCTTTGCAAAGTGGTTGTGAAAAATGTCAGACAGCAAAGAATTAGGAAGGGGGGCCTTTTTGACATCCAGCTCTGTGCTGGCCCCTGGGTGAGGAGCTTTGTGATTAAGTTGCATTTGAATTCCCTGGTCCTGGTGTGTTTCTGGCACATGGTGTGTTGTCAAAGTTATTAGCTTTCCTCCTTCTGAAAAGCGACCTGACTTGTAGATCTGCACTGTTTCAACGCAAGGGTGTAACCCATCTTTTCTGATCCTGCTTCCTCCAGTTTGTGATTCCTATGGAGCCATCCTATCCATTAGGGTATTTTTTTTTTTTTTCCGAAAGAAACATCCCATAAAAATTAGCCATGTGCAGACCTGTTGATTAACAATCATCAGCAAACCAGTCTCAGACCTCCAGCAACCCACTGTTGTTGTGTTAGTTGCTCAGTTGTGTCTGTTTCTTTGCTACCCTATGGACTGTAGCCCGCCAGGCTCCTCTGTCCACGAGATTCTCCAGGCAAGAATACCGGAGTGGGTGGCTGTGCCCTCCTCCAGGGGAATTTTTCCCACCTGAAATCAAACCCAGGTCTCCTGCATTGCAGGCAGATTCTTTACCATCTGAGCCACTAGGGAAGATCAGCAACCTCCACTGACAGTTTTTAAATTTAATTTTTAAATATTTTATACAATTTTTAAAGGTAATTGTATACGATTTGTAAAGGTAAACTGACTGTCTTACTCCCAGTCTCTCTGCAGCCTCTGCCTAGTCTGCTCTCTGAGGGCGCTCAGTGAATCATACCTTTGCATCTCCTAGGGCCCCTTCCACCCCGGAATTTACCCTCAGCCCCAAGTGGAGAGCAGTACCCGCTGTATGTCAATGGTAAGGATTTGCATCAGGACCAGCATCTGTCCATAAAGGCAAAGAAGAGCCTCGCCAGAGGAGTCAAGAGAAAGAAGGCCTCATGAGCCTGAGTCTTGGGAATCAGTCATTTGGGGAAGAAAGCAGGAGGCTTCCAGGGAGAGCTTGAGGAGCAAGGGCATGGTGCTGGTGGTGGGAGAGGGAAGCAGGAAGGGATCCCAGCCCCCAGGGGGGAGGTTTAGACCGGCGGTTACCAGATTATGTCCCATGGGCCAAATCTGGCCCACCAAGTATTTTTGCAAGGAACATTGTATATGTATTGTGTATGGTTGCTTTCACACCACAGAGCTGGGGTTCACAAAAAAATAAAATATTTACTACCTTTTTTTACAAAAAAAAAAAAAGACAAACCAACCTCCAGCTGCCAACCTCTAGTTTGAACAGTATCAGGGCTGGGGAAACTGCTAGAACCTGCGTCAGGGGGCACAGTCCTCCTGCCAAGATGGATATCTCACATTAATAACCACTTCCCACTGCCAGTTATCAGCATAACAGCCCCTGACTGGCTTCCTTCCATAAGCGTCCTCAGAACACTTAGGTCTGGAGGTGGGAGAGCAGGTGGGTACTAGTTAAGCTGCATTCCTTCTTTCAGTTCATCGCCAGGATGAAAACAATGAAGGGGTTATCTACACTGAGATTCATACAATCCCAAGGGAGCCTGAAGGTAAGTGATCTCCAGCCAACCTTGACATCTTTCTTCATGTAAAGGGGAAGTTTGAGGCCTAGGGTGAAGTATCACGACCACCATCATCACCCTGACCACCATCATCATAAATACTGGAACTTTCACCACCACCACCTTCCTTCACGACTTCACGACCACTATCACCACAAACACAGGTATGTTGAAAGTTCAGTTCAGTTCAGTTGCTCAGTCGTGTCTGACTCTTTGCAACCCCATGGACTGCAACACACCAGGCTGCCCTGTCCATCACCAACTCCTGGAGTTTGTTCAAACTCATGTCCATCGAATCACTGATGCCATCTCATCCTCCGTTGTCCCCTTCTCCTACTGCATTCAATCTTTCCCATCAGGGTCTTTGCAAAGGAGTCAGTTCTTCGCATCAGATGGCAAAGTATTGGAGCTTCAGCTTCAGCATCAGTCCTTCCAATGAATATTCAGGACTGATCTCCTTTAGGATGGACTGGTTGGATCTCCTTGCATTCCAAGGGATTCTCAAGAGTCTTCTCCAACACCACAGTTCAAAAGCATCAATTCTGCTCAGCTTTCTTTATGGTCCAACTCTCACATCCATACATGACCACTGGAAAAACCATAGCTTTGACTAGACAGACCTTTGTTGGCAAAGTAATGTTTCCACTTGTTAACATAATATCTAGGTTTCCCATAGCTTTTCTTCCAAGGAGCAAGCATCATTTAATTTCATGGCTGCAGTCACCATCTGCAGTGATTTTGGAACCCAAGAAATAAAGTCTATCACTGTTTCCATTATTTCCCCATTTTTCCCATGAAGTGATGGGACCAGATGCTATGTTCTTAGTTCTTTGAATGTTGAGTCTTAAGCCAGCTTTTTCACTCTCCTCTTTCACTTTCATCAAGAGATTCTTTAGTTCTTCTTTGCTTTCTGCCATATTAGTGGTGTCATCCACATATCTGAGGCTATTGATATTTCTCCCAGCAATCTTCATTCCAGCTTAAGCTTCATCCAGCCTGGCATTTCACATAATGTACTCTGCATATAAGTTAAAAGCAAGGTGACAATATACAGTCTTGACATACTCCTTTCCCAATTTGGAAGCAGTCCATTGTTCCATGTCCAGTTGTAATTGTTGCTTCTTGACCTGCATACAGATTTCTCAGGAGGCAGGTCAGGTGGTCTGGTATTCCCATCTCTTTCAGAATTTTCCACAGTTTGTTGTTATACACACAGTCAAAGGCTTTGGCTTAGTCAATAAAGCAGAAATAGATGTTTTTCTGGAACTCTCTTGCCTTTTCAAGGATCCAACAGATGTTGTCAATCTGATCTCTGTTTCCTCTGCCTTTTCTAAATCCAGCTCGAACATCTAGAAGTTCTCGGTTCATGAACTGTTGAAGCATTTTGAGCATTACTTTGCTAGCATGTGAGATGAGTGCAATTGTGTGGTAGTTTGAACATTCTTTGGCATTGCTTTTCTTTGGGATTAGAATGAAAACTGCCTTTTCCAGTCCTGTGTCCACTGCTGAGTTTTCCAAATTTGCTGGAATATTGAGTGCAGCACTTTCACAGCATCATCTTTTAGGACTTGAAATAGCTCAGCTGGATTTCATCACCTTCACTAGCTTTGTTCACAGTGATGCTTCCTAAGGCCCACTTGACTTCTGACTCCAGGATGTCTGGCTCTAGATGAGTGGTCACACCATTATGATCATCTGGGTCATTAAGATCTTTTTTGTACAGTTCTTCTGTGTATTCTTGCCACCTCTTCTTAATCTCTTCTGCTTCTGTTAGGTCCATACCGTTTCTCTCCTTTATTGAGCCCATCTTTGCATGACATGTTCCCTTGGTATCTCTAATTTTCTTGAAGAGATCTCTAGTCTTTCCCATTCTATAGTTTTCCTCTATTTCTTTGCACTGATCATTGAGGAAGGCTTTCTTATCTCTCCCTGCTATCTTTGGAACTCTGCATTCAAATGGGTATATCTTTCCTTTTCTCCTTTGCCTTTAGCTTCTCTTCTTTTCTCAGCTCTTTGTAAGGCCTCCTCAGACAAACTTTTTGCATTTGTTTTTCTTGGGGATCGTCTTGATCCCTGCCTCCTGTACAATGTCACAAACCTCTGTCCATAGTTCTTCAGGCACTCTATCAGATCTCACCATCAAAAACATCATCTCCACCACACCTTCACTGTGACCATCCCAACTAGGGAGGTGATTTTTGTTTTTGTTTGTTTGCCCTTTTCTGAGCATTGTGGAGGAACAAAGGGAAAAATAATGATAGTTTGTCTCTGCCCCCAAGTATAAGTCTAAACAGGACAGTCCCAGCTCTAAGACGGAGCCAAACAGACCGTGAACCCCAGCCACAGACACAACAGTGAGGATGGCAGAATGGGGAAGGCTAGTCCTCTCTCAAACAGACAAAACAGGCAACATGAAATTGTGGGAAAAGTGTGGGTTTTTGCGTCAGTCAGAATTAAGTTCAGAACTTGACTCTGTGTTCTGAGTGACTGTGAGAAAGTAATATAAGCTCTCCGAGCCTAATCTATAACGTGTAGATAACGCCCGCATATGTGCGTTCCAAGTCGCTTCAGTCATGCCCAGCTCTTTGAGATCCTGTGAACGGAAGCCCACTAGACTCCTCTGTCCACGGAATTCTCCAGGCAAGAACACTGGAGTGGGCTGTCACGCCCTCCTGCAGGAGATCTTCCCCACCCAGGGATCAGCCCCGAGTCTCCTGTGGCTCCCTGCATTGCGGGCAGATTCGTTACTGCTGCACTACCAGGGAAGCCCAGATAATGGCTACTTTGTAAAATTATTATGAACGACTAGGAATAGAACCTGGGAAACCACAAGGATTGTCTGGTATGCAATAGGTGTTCAAAAACAGGGAGCTTTCTTTTATGTCTCACCTGTACAGAGACTTCAGTTCCTGGTCTATAAAATGGGCCTGAATCAGCCTAGGGGCTCTGCTCCCCCACCGCCACATTTCCCCCGCATTAGGGAAAGTGGACAGCCAAGGAGTCTCTTGGACACAGGGCTCTTCCCTCAAGACCTGACCAGTTGTGCCCATAACATGGCCAGGCAGATGGGAAGCCCACATGGGCACAGTTCCTTCCTGTGAACAGTCACAGTGAGGACTTAAACATAAGAAAAAAAAAAGACTATATGGTTTTCACGAGCAAAATAAGGGAAATGAAGAAATGGGATCCTTTAATCCTTGCAGACAACAAAGATGAAGGCAGGGGTGGGGGTGGAGGTAGTCTGTTTCCAACTCAAGCTCTGAACAGGCCTTACCTGATGGTGAGTGCAGGGGTCTGAAACCCAAAGGAAAGAGAGCCCTTATGTTCCAAGATGCTGGAATTTTTGTCAGTGGGAGAATGCTTCACATTCCCTAAGATTCAATATTCTTATTCTTGCCTGGAGAACCCCATGGACAGAGGAGGCTGGAAGGACATGGTCCATAGGGTCGCAAAGAGTTGGATACGACGGAAGCGATTCAGCACAGACTGTTTCTTATGGAAGTGACTGTGGAGAGTTATTCACCTCGCTGAGCCTCGGAACCAATACCCCCTGCTAGACAGGACTGATGTGAGCTCAAGTAGGTAGCATTAGACCTCTGCTTGGAGAAGGCAGTGGCACCTCACTCCTGTACTCTTGCCTGGAAAATACCATGGATGGAGGAGCCTGGTAGGCTGCAGTCCATGGGATTGCGAAGAGTCGGACACGACTGAACGATTTCACTTTGACTTTCCACTTTCATGCACTGGAGAAGGAAATGGCAACCCACTCCAGTGTTTTTTTGCCTGGAGAATCCCAAGGACGGGGGAGCCTGGTGGGCTGCCGTCTGTGGGGTCGCACAGAGTCGGACACGACTGAAGCGACTTAGCAGCAGCAGACCTCTGCTTGTTATATACTAGATAGACTAGATATATAATTCTCACACCTAAAAGGTTGCCCCATGCAGAACAGGTGTCTAATGGAGGAGTTATTCTCTAGAATACTTCTAAGGATCTATTCTCTAGAATACTTCTAAGTATCTATTCTCTACATACTTCTAAGTATCTTGGAGACCTTCGTCTCCCCTGCTTCTCACTGGAATCCTCCGAGTCAGTCACAGTCATCACCACCTCCCTCTCCTGGTTGAAGCAGCTGAGGCTCAGAGGCCAAGTCGGTGGCCTCAGGTTGCACAGCTGGGGTCTCCTGACCCACCTGCTTTCAGATTGAGGGCGAGAGGCCCTGAGAAGTAACAGGGGAGCAGGCCAGACCCTGCCAGCCCGCGTTCTCCAAAGGAAGGTGCCAGCGAGAAAGTGGGAAGGGGACACCCCGTGAGCCCAGCGCCCTAACCTGAATGCTGCTCTTCCCCCCCAGCCAGGCCTGCCCAGCCAGCCCAGCAGGAAAAGGTGAGATGGGACTCCTGCTCTTTTCGCCTCCTCTGTGTGACATCGGCTCCCTTACCCTGACCCCACTCTCCCACAGGACATTTCTGTCATCTATGCTGAGGTGAAACGCCCGCAGCTCAGCAAGGATCCAGACAAGGGGCTGAATAGAAGAAGCATGACCCACTGAGCCCCTACTGGTGACTACAAGGAGGCCCTCTGCTAGCAGCGGCATCCCCCACCCCAACACACACCTCCACAGCCCCCAGTGCTCCCCAGGAGGCCAGGGAACCCCCGCCTCTTCTGTGGCTCCCAGTCCCCCAACCTAGCAGCAAGTGCCCTCATTTGTGGAGCACATGAGAAAACTCCTGTTATCCCTTAGTGTTCAAAAAGATACATGGTTGTAATCTATTTGTTAATAAAGGTGTATCAATTTGTTTCATATTGTCCATGAGTAGCAATCATTTGGGCAGCCTGATTATTTGGTCTGGTTTACTCAAGGAGATTGGACTCCGTGTGAACCAGCCTGGTAATGAGAGTTTGGGAGGGTGAGGAAGAGGAAGGACCAGGGGAGGGAAAAGGAGGGGAGTCTCAGTGCAGCCCACAACCAGAGTGTTCAATGAAGGTTGCTGTTGTTCAATTACTAAGTCACGTCCAACTCTTTCTGATCCCATGAACTGCAGCATGCCAGGCCTCCCTACCCCTCACTATCTCCTGGAGTTTGCCCAAGTTCATGTCCATTGAGTTGGTGTCAATGAACAAAGTGAACATGTTAGTTACTCAGTCGTATCCAACCTGCAACCCTATGAACTGTAGCCCACCAGGCTCCTCTGTCCATGGAATTCTCCGGGCAAGAATACTAGAATGGATTGCCATTTCCTTCTCCAGAGGATCTTCCTGACCCAGGGATGGAACCCAGGTCTCCTGCATTGCAGGCAAGTTCTTTATTATCTGAGCCACAAAGGAAGCAGGGTCAATGAAGTTTAATTATTAATATATATTTGCTCTGTGGGCCCCTGCACTGGAATCACAGAGAGTGGGGCCCCAAGTTACCAGAACTAGCACCTTCCTCTCCTAGTAAGAAATTAACGTTCAGAGAACTCCTGGCCCCTCAGAGCTGCAAACTTCTATCATTTCCCTTCGAGTTTGTTAGAAATGCAGACGCCCAGACCTGCTGAATCAGAACCTGCATTTCAATAAGATCTCTAGGCAGACAATCTGCATGTACATGAAAGTTTTAAAAGCCTTGTCTATCTCCAAAATACATCCTTTGTGGAAGTAAATCAGTCCGCTTGCCTTTGAGAGCTTAATTGCTTGCAGTTGTCCTTTGGGAGAAGACAGTGGTAGGGCAACCCAGGCGAGCCCTTTTTCCTTACCTCTCTACTCCCTATTCTCCCTTGCCTCCTCCCATCCCAGCCCTTCCTCTTTCTGGTTCTCTGTCTCTTTCATCGCCTGTCCAGTGTACAGCCAGAATACACCAGGGTCCCCTCCCCTTGGCCCCTTGGTTCTGCCAGGATCACTGGGAGGCACACACCGTCCAGAAGCGCAGGGCCTTCACTGGTCCATCAGGAAGTAACCCTCCCCTGACCCTAATCCTTTACCCGTCCCTCTGTAAACGAGCCTGCTGCTGCTGCTGCTGCTAAGTCGCGTCAGTTGTGTCCAACTGTGCGACCCCATAGACGGCAGCCCACCAGACTCCTCTGTCCCTGGGATTCTCCAGGCAAGAACGCTGGAGTGGGTTGCCATTTCCTTCTCCAATGCATGAAAGTGAAAAGTGAAAGTGAAGTCGCTCAGTCATGTCCGAATCTTAGCGACCCCATGGATTGCAGCCCACCAGGCTCCTCCGTCCATGGGATTTTCCAGGCAAAAGTACTGGGGTGGGGTGCCATTGCCTTCTCGGTGTAAATGAGCCACCCCCTTCTAAAAAGTCAAAACGTAGGTAAGACAGCTCATGAAAGGAAGAGCGATGATGGGGACAGGAAGGAGCCAGCCCTCCAGTCATCCCCACAGACCACCTCCTTCCTGAGCTTTCATACCTCCCTGCCCCCTGCCCCACACCTGCTCCTGGTCCACGAACTGGGGTCTGTCTTTGAATTGAATTTACCAGTCTAGGTAAGATAATAGAACAATTGAAAACAAGAATTTAGGAACTTTTATAGCAACCGATAGAGTAATTTTATGTTTTTTTTAATATAATCATTAAAACAAAGGCTTGTGTTTTGTACCTCTCTTTCAATGTTTTTTTAGTAATTCATTTTTATGGTATTGTACAAAAGTATAGCTCCACAGTGGATTGGGAGTAATAAAGAAAACCGGGTCCTTCAACTTAGGTACATGAGGAGTTGTATCTCTCTCTCCCTCTCCCCCCACACACACACACTGCTGACCTGGTGTGTCTCAGATATTTTGCTGTCTCCTCAGACCCTTAATTTGTAAAACAATGAGCTGGAATTTTCCAAAATGAACTATTACTAAAAGAAGTAAAGGAAAAGAGAATTCCCAAAAAGACATATAGAGAAAATAGAGCTTTTAGAGGAAACCCACATTCTTCAGCCCAGACTCTCTCTGGTTTGCCTATTATCAGCACATGTAAGTGCATGCTTGCCAAGTCGCTTCAGCCATCTCCGACTCTGTGTGACCCCATGGACTGTAGCCCACCAGGCTCCTCTGTCCCTGGGATTCTCCAGGCAAGAATACTGGAGAGGGTCGCCACGCGCTCCTCCAGGCGATCTTCCCGACCCAGGGATCGAAGCCCAGTGTCTTTTGTCTCCTCATTGGCAGGCGGGTTCTTTACCACTAGTGACACCTGAAGCCCTAATGTCAACACATCCAGCCCCAAACCCCATCTCCAGTTCTCCGAGTAGGTACCTGCTTCTGTTCCCAGAGGATGCTGGTGGGCAGGGCTGGAAGGGCAGTGCCCGGGAGGCCCAGACCCTGCTGCAGTGCTGCTCGCCACTGGAAGGCCCGCAGCAGCCTCCATGCTTGATCAAGGCTCTGAAATATGAAACGTTCTTTTTCTTTCCAAGTCAGAGCTAAATGCAAACACTTACCCAGCAGGGGTGAGTTAGCTGTGCCTCATCTAGGGACCTGGGCTCTCTGGGGTCATATCATTTACGGGTAAGAGAACTTAGCTGGCATAAGGACCGAGAGGCAGTCTGGAGGTGCCCCTTAATGTGGAAAGGAGGAGGACAACCAGGAGCCTCAGGGCTGCTCCCTAGTGGCCCTCTTGGGTAGTTGGGGACTTGCATAGCAGCCTACACTGTGATCTGACCCATTCATTGGACAACTTTGTTGTTAGGTCTCATTAAACACCCCACCCTTGTTTTGTATGTTTTGTATTTGTTCATACCATCTAGATATGAACAATAAAAATTGAGCACGGCCCTTCCCTGAACCAGGCAGATGGCACATGCAGGAATTTCTTTCAATTCCAGGTTATTTTAAATTTGGCTAGGAAATAGACTGCCTACATTTTTATTTAAATAAGCACCCACTAAACAGTTCTGTGTCCTTCATCTGTGTCTCAACTGTGATGACAGTAAGTACAGACAAGGGGCACAGCATGGGAAAGACCCAAGCTTCCCCATATAGTATCTCTGCCTACACAGCCGGAAGAAGTTGTACCTGGCAGACCTGGAGCATCCGCAAGGCTGCTCCCTTCAGCACACACCACTCTGTGAATGAAGAGCCTCTGTTGTACTTGTTTCTGGAATTCTCTCCCGTGAGGTGCCGATCAATAGCGACGGTTTCTTCCATGGTCGGGAACATGATCAGCCTGTGTTGCTGACCTCACAGGGCCTTCTCATGCTGCTGCTGATCCCCGGTAAACATTTGCTCAGTACCTTAGTGTGCACACCATGGGAACCCTGCAAATACTGTGTAAGTGCGTGAGTGAAGAAATGAGTTTCCGTCTTCCCCTTCTCTACTTCAATGCAGCTCAGTCATGGCTTGCTTCCTTTTTTGGGCCATCTTCCACTCTCTGGGAAAGTGTGTCTTTGCCTCAGAAGCAGGCCCTGCCTGCCGAAGCCTCAGCCCCTCCCACCCCTCCCCTCCTGAGTGCTGCTTCATAGGCTCCCTCTTTCCCCCCTCTCCTCGGTCTTCCCACTTCCAGCTGTGAGCAGCAGGCCCCATTCTACCAACTCCCAGCAGGGCCAGGATGAGGCTGATGCAGGAGACGTGCCCAGGCAGACACTAAAGTGTCCTCTCAGGGGAAGTAAGATGTGTCCATTTCACATGCGCACACACTGCCTCAAACCTAGTCTCCCCGACAGGCAGCGCCACTGACCAAGCTGGCCGCCAAGGGAGGGGTGCACATACCATGCCCCCTCGCCAGGGCAGCCTTTGGGGCTGCCAGGGCATCAACTGGCAGACGGTGCAGGTAGCTGGTCCGCTCTGTGGGGAGCGTATAGGTGAAGGTAGACACAGGGCTTATGGGGGTTCTACCTGCCCTCAGCCCCATCCTGCTTAGAAGCGGGGCCCACCCAAATCCGGGGCTCTGGGACAACCTCAAGGGATGGAGTGGGGAGGGAAGAGGTTCAGGAGGCGGCGGACACATGTATACCGATGGCGGATTCATGTTGATGTACGGCAAAAACAATCACAATATTCTAAAGTAATTATCCTCCAATTAAAATAAATAAATGATTAAAAAAAAATAGAAGCAGTGCCCAGAGCCCCATCCACCCCCAGGAACACCCTGCTTTCTTCCTTGTATTCCAAAAGCCCCCCCACCCCTTCCTGCCTGGTGCTCTTCCTCTGCCAGCTCCCTTCTCTTCTCAAACATTCTACTATTTTCCCCCCTTTTCCACTTGTCTCCTGGTGCAGGGGGGCGGGGAGGGAGGGAGGCAGGGAGGGAGCAAGGCCATTCTGCCCTAAGGCCAGTCCAAGAAGAAGAACAAGTGTGAGTAGGCAGGGACAGGGCATCGCTTCGGCCACCCTTCACACTGCATCCAGTTCCGCCCCACCCTGAATCTGCACCACCACCCGACTTGAAATCTGCTCTCAGGGCTGAGGTTTGCGGGCTCAGATGAGCCCCAGTTAACACCTGCTCCCCCCACCCCCACAGTGCACACCTGCTCCCCCCAGCCCCCACCCCAGCCCACAGTGAAGGCGAACGCAGACCACTCCACCTGGCAGATGGGGCTACCCTGCCTGCCCGGGCCTGGGCAGAGGTGGACTCGGACTCAGCCACTCGAGTTTCCCTGAAAGGCCCCAGGGAGGCTGAGTGCAGCCCAGGCTGCCAGCTGCTCTCTTAATTAAGAAATGTGGGGAGTGGCCCCTTTGAACTCAGCAGTTAATTTACGCTATGCACTCCCCCTGTGGCTGGGTAATTAGTGTGGTCTGAACCAGTGATTAGCAGTGCGGGAGAAACTGCCGCCAGGACTTAACCCTTCCTGTGCCTTCAGCAATCGGTTCTTCTCCAGCTTCTCCAGGGGAGGTGCATGCGATATTTTCATGTCCTCACCCAATCTCCTCCTCCCCACTTTCTCAGCCCCCCCTGAAATTCCCCTCAAGCAAAAGGGCTGGTGTACTGGAGACAGCAGCTCAGGTCCTGCTGGGATGGACCACTACCAACCACCCCTTCTGCCAAGAGGGAGTGTGACTGCCCGCTGTCTCCCCCAAGGGAATTCAGCATCTGTATTTCCAGCATTCACATGCTGGCCAGACTCCTGCACCCCAGGGCCACCCCAAACCTGGCCTTGACACTTCGGAATCATTCAATCCACTTCAGCACCTGTTTGGAGGGCACCACTTGACAGAAAGCCTGTCCTTGGTGATATACAGGGTACAGACATGAAGGGGGCCTGATCCCCACTCTCAGGAGCTCACAGTCTGGGAGAAGGGAGTTAGAGCAGGGCTGCTCGAACCTCAACACTCCACTACCTGCGCTTGCCCAGCTCTCCTTCTTCCCTCTCTCTGGCCGCATAGTGACAATGGTTAATTTTTTTGAGTGCAGACTATCAGCTGAAATTGAATTGCACAATGTGAGAGCTGAGAGCCTCCGTTTTATTTGGAGACTCACTGAGAACTAGAGCCCAGAAGACAGCCTCTCCGGTCACTCTGAGAAGCTGCTCCAAAGAGGTTAGGGGAGGTCAGCATATATGTGGTTTGGGAGAAGGGGTACGTGCAATGCAGCACACAGCTTGGTAGAAGGTTGCTGCTAGGCAGGAGGCATAGCCATCTTAGTTAATGATTTTATTGCTTTTCAAAGCATGGGAAGATGCAAGAAATAGGGTTCATAAAATTTTCTTTCAATATATCTGAAGGCCTGTTCTGCCTGTTTTCCCAGAGCACAGAGGGCCTCATCCTGATTGTCACCCTGAATTCCTTTCAGGGTAACAACTGCAGTAGCCAACGACTTGATGCTTGTAGAACTGGATGGTGGGCAACATTTTTCATTTCACATGACTATGCGCCAGACCCCATTCTAAGTGGTTTCACCCTGAGGGCACCATGAAGATGTAGGCACTGTTATTAATCTCTGTCTCATGAATGAAGATGCCAAACACAGAGCAATCACTTTGCTCATTTCACAACCAAGATCTGAACCCACAAAACCCGACCCCAGAGCCTGAGTTAAGTCCTATCCTCACCCTCTTCGTTTATATCCTAAGGCTCCCCTTAGTCTCCACCCCAGCTCCACAGTGGCCTCCCACCCACCCTGCTGGCTCCTCCTATCCATCCACCTTCTGGCTGCCATAGCGTGCTTTGCACACAGCTGGCTTTGCTCTGGCCACTCTGATTGTAATTATTGGGTTACATGTCCATCTTCTCATCTAAACTGCAGATTCCTTGAGGGCAGGGGCTGTGCCTTTCATGTCTGTGTCCCCAGCACCTGGCACGTAAGTAGATGCTCACTAAATATCTGACACATGGATGAGGAAATTGACAGTGGAGCCATGTAGCTGATCCCCTCCTTTGGCCTCTCGGCCTATAGGCAGGTTAGGGTTAGCTCCATCATGACTCTGGCTCTGCCCCTTTCTCCCTAGAGGGTTCCTTTCTACTTCAGTCAGGACGATCACAACAGCTGCTACCCAGGCCACTCTACCTCTTTTTTCTCCCCCGATCAGCCCTGAGGTAGCAGAGTGGTACAGTGAAAGTGTGCTGGGCCCATAACCCAAGGCTTAATGGATCGAAACCATCCTCTGCCTCAGTGTGCCTTTGCACTTCCCTAGTGGCTTAGCGGTAAAGAATCCTCCGGCCAATGCGGGAGATGCGGGTTCAATCCCTGGGTTGGGAAGATCCCCTGGGAAAGGAAATGGCAACCCACTCCAGTACTCTTACATGGGAAATCGAACAGACAGAGGAGCTTGGAAGGCTACAGACTGTGTAGTCACATAGAGTCAGACATGACTCAGCAACTAAAGAACAGCAGCAATCAGCCCTGCACGCTGTCCTCCCACTAGCAAGCTAGCCAAAAATGGGTAACGAACAGCCCCCTCCTTCCAAGCAGTGCTTCTCAGAGCTCCCTCCTTACACCAGCTCAGAACCACCCGAATGCAGTGACTGTTAAAACGACAGCCTCCTGGGACCCAGCCCAGCCCCACTGAACAGAATCCCCGAGAACCCAAGGTTTCAGCAAGGATGAGAACTGCTGGACTCCAGAGTAAAGACCTAAACTTAACCTCATACTCAAAGCCTCCACAATCTGACCCCCAACTTCCCTTTCCATTTTACCCACAGCAGCCTTAGAGGGTTCCCCCTTCTGGTCCTTCATTGTCCCTGGAGCCTGCTTGGGACCTCCCCACCATCAAGCCTTACACACTGCTCTCCCCTTATGCTCAGAGCACCCCCCACCCATCCCTGGCCCACCCTGTTTTCTCAGCCTATCCAAAGTAGACCCATGTCCAAGATGCAGCTCAAATTCCTCCTTTTAAGGAGCAGCCCCTGCCCACCAGGGGCTTCTACGGAGACTTAGATGGTAAAGAAACTGCTCGAAATATGGGAAACCGAGGTTCAATTCCTGGGCCAGGAAGATCTCCTAGAGAAAGAAATGACAACCCAGCCCAGTATTCCAGCCTGAAGAATCCCAAGAACAGAGGAGCCTGGTGGGCTACAGTCCACGGGATCGCATGGGGTAGACTATCTGTGCTGCTCTTTTGCCCAGACCAGTTATGACCAACCTAGATAGCATATTGAAAAGCAGAGACGTTACTTTCCCAACAAAGGTCCCTCTAGTCAAGGCTATGGTTTTTCCAGTGGTCATGTATGGATGTGAGTTGGACTGTGAAGAAAGCTGAGCGCCGAAGAATTGATGCTTTTGAACTGCGGTGTTGGAGAAGACTCTTGAGAGACCCTTGGACTGCAAGGAGATCCAACCAGTCCATTCCGAAGGAGATCAGCCCTGGAATTTCTTTGGAAGGACTGATGCTGAAGCTGAAACTCCAGTACTTTGGCCACCTCATGCGAAGCGTTGACTCATTGGAAAAGACTCTGATGCTGGGAGGGATTGGGGGCAGGAGGAGAAGGGGATGACCCAGGATGAGATGGCTAGATGGCATCACCGACTCGATGGCATCACTGACTCAATGGACGTGAGTCTGAGTGAACTCCGGGAGTTGGTGATGGACAGGGAGGCCTGGCATAATGCGATTCATGGGATCGCAAAGAGTCAGACACGACTGAGGGACTGAACTGAACTGATGTCTGTCCGTGGTGGTCTTCCCTTCCTGCTGCTGCTGCTGCGAAGTCGCTTCAGTCGTGTCCGACTCTGTGCGACCCCATAGACGGCAGCCCACCAGGCTTCCCGGTCCCTGGGATTCTCCAGGCAAGAACACTGGAGTGGGTTGTCACTTCCTTCTCCAATGCATGAAAGTGAAAAGTGAAAGGGAAGTCGCTCAGTCATGTCCGACTCTTAGCGGCCCCATGGACTGCAGCCCACCAGGCTCCTCTGTCCATGGGATTTTCCAGGCAAAAGTACTGGAGTGGGGTGCCATTGCCTTCTCCGCTTCCCTTCCTAGGCATATGCTCTTCCTACCATGTGGTGGTGAGTACCTGGAGAGCTGGAAGCCTATCCCAGAATCCTCCTGCTCATCCGCCACCACAGCTGCCTCCTTATTGGTCCAGAGGAGAGCGTTCAATTTGACTGACAGGTCAGAAGCTAGGCAGGACTAGCTACCACCAGCCACACTCAGGAAGCTCGGGGATCTTCCTTCTTGCAAAACCTTCCTTGACTCAAGAAACCAAGTAACCTTCAGAAGTGAAACGATAAAGGTAGTGAGGATGGGGTGACTGGCAGAATGGACCATGCTCAGCTCACAGCTCTGCTTGCTTCTCTGTGACCCCGGAAAGATGCTGACCTCGTTCTGGTCTTCAAACTCCCCCATCTCTAACAGGAAGATAATCAGATCCTCTCGAAGAAGAGTTGTAGGTCTTTCAGGAAACAAAATATGTAACCATCTCTAGAATTCATGGCCTCATTTAACAAATATTCATTAAGCACGCTTTAAGGTCTGGGCTCATAGTCCCTGATAAGCAGTGGCGCGGTGGTAAAGAAACCGGCTACTAATGCAGGAGACGCAGAGACATAGGTTCGATCCCTGGGTCTGGAAGATCCCCTGGAGAAGGAAATGGCAACTCACTCCAGCACTGTTGCCTGGAAAATCCCATGGACAGAGGAGCCTGGCAGCCTACAGTCCATGGGATCACAAAGAATAGGACGCCACTTAGCAACTAAACAACAAAGCATTCGTGACTTGCCCAGCACCAAGGGGAACCCAGAAATGAATATGAGACCTTGGCAGTAAACAGTCTATGGAGATGAGAAAACTGTTACAGGACGATGTGTTACGAGTGATAATAGAAGAACAGGCATGCCCAGAGCACACAGAAGGGAAGGTTCCTCACACTGCCTATGGTCAGGAAGCCCTGAATGGGGAGTCTGGTCAGCTGCAGAGCCCACATAACCACAGAAAGTCCGGGAGGATGGATGGAACAGCTTGCCTGGTGGAGGATCGAGCACATGAAAGTGTGGAATTAGCATTTCTGAGAAGAGGCAACACTGCTTAGCGTGGTTGGAGAGCGGAAGGGCATGGGTCGCCAGGCTGGAGAAGCAGGCTGGAGTTGGACTTAGGAGAGCCTTGTATCCTAAGCCAACAGTTAGTTGCCCTTGATCCTGAGGGCAGCTGGAGGCCATGGAAGAATTTTAAGCAGAAGAGAAGTGACAACAGGAATTGCAGTTTAGAGGGCTTTCCGTGGCTTCAACAGGAAAGGAGGGGCAGCCAGGCAGCGTGGGATACGAGGCTGCCCAGCAAGAGTCAGTGAGGAGGATGTCGGCTTGTGCGGGGGCGCTTGCCGCCTGCCTTAGCTAACCGTAGGCATTTGAAAGAGGCTGACTTACAAGAACTGGCTCCTGAAAGAGCCCAGCCAAGTCTGAGGCCAACTTCCACTTTCCTCTGGATATTTTCACTTTTGGGGCATCTTGTTCTGAGTCAAGATTCCTCCTTCTGAACATGGGACTTTCCAGAAGGACCACAGCTCCTTCCGTGCATCCACTTGGCCTGGGATGTTCTGGATTTGGGTCGTCGAGGGAGTCCGTCTGCCTCTCTGAAGTATGGCCGTGTGGTCTCTGTGGAGTCTGCTTCTCTGGGAAGGTAAGTGGGGCAGGCCTAGCCTCAGAGAACTGAAGGCCCCTCCCCATTCCAAGGGAGAACCCAGG
This sequence comes from Redunca redunca, assembly GCA_006410935.1. Classification (NCBI taxonomy): domain Eukaryota; kingdom Metazoa; phylum Chordata; class Mammalia; order Artiodactyla; family Bovidae; genus Redunca; species Redunca redunca. Next base: position 48,662 of record SJYQ01057946.1, read on the forward strand.
AGCTGAGGAAGGGTAGGGAAGATGAAGCAAGTTCTCGGGCAGCCTTGAAAGCCAGGCAGGGGCAAAGAGACACAGGATCTTGGGAAGAAGGGTGGAAATACAAGGAGCCTCTGTGTCCATGAGACATGAGCTGTTTTGTGGTCCAGGGAGGTTAAAACTGAGGCTGGTAGGACCATTGGTTTTGTTAGATATGGTGGTGAGAATGTGAGGGTCTGGCAGCATGCAAATTCTAAATACGGTCTAGGGGGAGCAGGGGAGACTGGGGCTCTTGCAGTCTAAGGATGTCTTTCCAGCTGCCTGTGGGAAAACTGAGCCCCCACTCCAGGGTCTGTGGAAGTGGACTCCGAGGAGAGTAAGAGGCAAAAGCAAGTTAATACAGTGCGTGCAGATTCCGGGTGGCTGATAACAGTGCGATGTCAGAAGAGACTTCAGGTCTCCTCAACACTGGGTGACACCCCTTGCATCCTGTCTGATGCCTGACACCCGCCCCCCCACCCCGCCCCTGATTGGTCAACAAGTGGTCAATGTGACAAAAGCCAGCAGTGCTAGGCCAGGGGATGAGAGTCGTGGGGTGCAGCAAAGACCCAGACTCTTCTGTTTGCATCGGAGACTCAACAAGGCCTTTGAGACGACTTTATCTGGGTTTCCCACCTGAGTTCCTGGCTCCAAAAATCTGCAAGTGTCAACATTTCTAAACATGTCAAGGAAGTCCTGCCCCAAAGAGGAAATCTGTTAGGTTCGAAAATCTTTCAAATCCTTGGACATGGGAAGCTAAAATAATTTTTCTGAGTGGTGAAAGTGCCACTGAGTGAATGTACCCCCTTGTTTTCTGGATGGGATGACAGAAGGGAGGAGAGTGCCCCAGAAGATTGCTCAGTTCGTTCATGGCAGAGCCAAAGTAGGATAGAACAGGAGTCTTGATTGACATCCAATGCTGTGCTCTCTGGATGTGGCATCTCCGATGTGCATTAATTCTGGAACCATCCCCGGTTCAGACTGAGGTGCCTGGGGCTGGCAGGGTAGTGAGATGGACTGGGGACTGGAGTTACAGTGGCTGGCTGAGTGGTCATCCAGAATACATCTTCCTAACCAACCTCCCAACACTTGGGTGTGTTCCCTATCTGCACTTATTCTGCTCTGCACCCCTGCTCATGCCACTGAGTCAGGCACAAAGGAAGTCCCTGCCAATTTCATCATGCGGTAAGTAAACTTGCTGGCTCCTCCTGCATCCTCTTCCTAAAAGCAGTGGTCACAGGGAGCCCAAAGATCAGAAGAGGAACTCAGGGTCTCGTGGGACTCATAAACAAGCGGTAACGTAGAGGGATAAGAGAATTGTAGAGGTGGCCCCAGGCTGCTGTGAGAACACAGAGTTTGTAAACAGCAAAGAGGAATAGGGGAGGTTGGGGAGGTGGGAATGCTTCAAGGATGAGCAGAAATTAGCCAGCGAAGGAGTCAGAGTGGGAATTCAAACAGAGGTGTCACCCACACACGTCAAACGAAGTATGTTCCCAACAAAACAGCCTCTTGCCATCTCACCTCCATTCTATTTCTCCTTCTTTTCTGGATCATGGAGAATGGTACCCAGTGGGTCCCAAGGACCTGGGAGCCATTTTTGATTCCTCACTCCCTCACTCCCAGATCTCATTTGTTACCAGATCCCACTGACTATACACCTTAACCCCTCGTCATTCCTCCCACTTCTGCCCATCCCCATTGCTCCCTTCCATGGTTTCCATCACCCTCCTTGGGATCAGTAGCCAAAGCCTCAGCCCTAGCCCACGTCCTCTGCATCCTCCATACCTCTGCTGGAGATGTCTTTCTAACCGTGGATCTAATCATGTCACTCGCTTACTGAAAGCCTATCCGAGGCTCCCCATCACTCTAAGGATAAAGCCCAAACTCCAAAGTTGCTTTCAGGGCCCCGCAGGACCTGGCTCCTGCAGACCCTGCAGTGCAGTGCCTCACTCCCCCTGCAGAGAGCTGCTTTCAGCTCCCTGGGCGCACTGTGCTCTCCCACCCTCCGGGCCTCTGTGCTGCTCTCTCAGCCTCTAACACTGCCCAGTGCCCACTGCAGGCTGCCCTCTTCTTGGCCTGGCCGATTCCCATTCCTCTTTCAAGTCTCAGCTTAACCTTCGCTTCTCTGAGCTCCTCAAGCCCAGGCCAGTTCACCCTATCACCCTACCCATGTTCTCCCAGGGCCCCCCTTTTTGCCACTGTGGCAGATTGCTTTCTTAAGAGTCAGAGCTCCATGAGCACAGGGACCGAACTTCTTCCTCACTGTTTTATTCCCAGGCCCTGGCACAGTGCCCCCTCAGCTTGGGTGGAGGGGGCGTGGAGAGAAGGGCCCTCTGCTCCATAGCAGCTCAG
>SJYQ01057946.1:52381-67966 GCA_006410935.1 Redunca redunca
TCTCCATCAGCCCACCATCACCCACCATCACCGCCTCCCCCTCCACCCCCTCTCCACCCCCGACAAGCACCTGTACCACCATCACTACCCTTGCTTCCACCTCCACCACTGCCACCATATCTTTGCTGGTTTAGATAAAATGCCCTTTGAGCTCCTATTCATCTACCTAGTGGCTTTGAAAAGATGTGTCAGTAACCCCTATCTTAGTAAAACCTCAGAAATTTGGATAGAAACAGGGAAAAGATAAGGTCCCAATGGAAGAATGGAGAGTAGAAGTGAGAGCTGGGCAAAAGGAAACACTGAGGGAGGGAGCGGAGGTGGTAAATTGGGAAAGAGAGAGACCCTCCGGTGCCCAGGGAGAGATAACTGGGTCATCTCTCAGTGAGCCCCGTGGGCTGCTAGTGTGTGACTACACGGACGCACACTGCCCTGACCCAGGTTGCACTGCACGGCAAGCCAAGTGCCGGCTGAAATTCAACACGCTCCTCTCACCTGTTACCCGCTGAGCCCAAGGCCCTTGCGCAGAGAACAGCCTTCACAACCCTACAGGCAGCCGGGGAGCCTCGCCCCTGTTCTGAGTCTCCGCTGCCGCACATGTGAAATAAGGACGTGGAATGTGATAATACATGCAGCACCCACACCACTAAGCTCTAAAATGCCTTGTTCTCAGCATCTGAATTACAGATTTTAAGGAAATTGCTGTTTTATTGCTTCCAAATACATAGCGTGATTAGAACTAATTGCACAAAACTGCCAAGCAGCCGTCCTTAGGAGCTCTGCTTTGACAATGGATGGGAATGATTTGAATTAGCAGATCAGTTACCAGAAATGTCAATGGGTGTTTCTACTGTGCCTGATCGTGTTTGGATGCAGCTTGTCCTCTTAAGTAGTGTAAATATCCCCCCCTGTAATCTTTGTTTATACTATTAGTGCACCCAGCAAATCTTTTTCTTCTTTCATATCACAAATCCCACCAGATTGAGCTGGCATTAATGAGGTTTTACTCTGCTTGACTCTGGAATGCTGTCAGAGACAGCCCTCCCGTTGTCTCCAGAATGGTCTCCCGCTGGCCCTCATTGCCATGAGACTCATGATCTACTCATCAACCAATACAGCAAAAGGGAGCCATGGTCTGGACACCAGGACACCACTCTGGCCAGTGGCCCGGGTAGCTGAGCACCCTGAGAGTGAGGGGTAGGGAAGTTGCAAGGCAGAGCTCTCCCACCACTTGTCTGCTCCTTCACAGGACTTTGCATTCTTGCAAGAATTTTCTTAGTTATTCATAATCACTCGTTAGTATGTCTTCCTCACCAGACTCCCAAAGCTCCGAAAGCCAAGGAATATGTTTGTTTTTGTGTCTACCTTAATAAGCGCTTCCTGTCTCCCTGACTGATGTACCGTGTATCAGGGAACACTGTGATACACAGAGGGATACGCAGAGTCCTTGGAGGGCTCGGAGCTGCACCTGGAATGTCAGGGAAGGCTTCACGGTCAGAGCAGTAAGCAGTGTGTCCACACTGGGCCTGGAAGGATGGGTAGGAGTTCTCTAGAAGGATGAGAAACAAAAGGCATATGTGTACAGCTGAGCCGTATGGAAGATATGGAAGGGCATGACACATTAACAGGAAATTAATCAAGATGGGTGAGGAGGGGGTCAGCAGGAAGTATAGCTGGAAAGGTTGACATCAACTGTTTGATGAAGGATGTTAAACACCAGACTTAGGAATTCAGCTTCTGTCCTGTGGGAGTGAGAGAAAGACAAGGTTTTGGAGAGGCTTAGTCAGAGGCAGCTTCTAGCCCTGCATGGATCCCAGAGCTGGGGCTATGGGACCCGCGCACACAGCATCCCTTTAACCCATGTCGGCTCTGCTGTTCTTGCCCAGATGCAGTGCCCAGGCCCGTGGTCAAAGTGTTCATCGCTGTATCAGGGGATGCTCAGCCCCCCAAGACCTGCCAAGTGTTCCTGTCCTGCTGGGCTCCCAACATCAGCGACATAACCTATAGCTGGCGACGGGAGGGAACTGCGGACCTTGGTATGGAGCCAGCTGGCCTCTTCACAGATGGACAGGTGCTGAGTGTGTCCCTGGGACCGGGAGACAAAGGTGTGGCCTATTCCTGCATTGTCTCCAACCCCGTTAGCTGGGACCTGGCCACAGTCACCCCCTGGGAGAGCTGCCATCACCAGGCAGGTATGCCGAGGGCTGGGGAGCAGTGGTTGAGGGGTGGTGACGCTTCTGGCCCCCCTGTGACCGTGTCTGCTCCATGTCCAGCTCCAGGGCGGGCCTCCTACAAAGACGTGCTGCTGGTGGTGGTGCCCGTCTTGCTGCTCCTGATCCTGGCTGGCCTGTCTGCCTGGCACTGGGGGCCCTGGTCAGGTAGGAGTCCTGTGGGAGCTGGGGATGGGCGGAGGAGGCAGGTCTGTGGAGGAGGAAGGCAGAGTTCGGACTTCCTCTTAGGCTTCACGTGTTCTGCCCTTCTTACCTCTCCCACATCGTCTCTTGGCCCTCTCCATCGAATATTCTGGTCTTCCTTCAGACTGAATTATGTGAAATTCCTTTAGCAGTTTTCAACTGTGCTACTCTCCCAAGTACCTCTGTAGGCATTTGCACATTCTACTCTCGCTGTCTGGAAAATATTTTCCATGATTTCCCGCCCAACTTGCTTTCTTCCTTTGGCTGTCAGCTCCAGCATCCTCAAGGCATGCCACCTCCAGGAAGCCTTCTGGAACTTCTCCTGCACACCCAGCCTGGGTCTGTGCCCCGCCTTGACCTTCCAGTGCTCACCCCAATCCCAGCACCTACTGCCCTCACTCTCCGTGGAGTTCTCAGCCCTTGAAAAACAAACTCTGGGTCACCTCCGAGCACCTAGCAAGGGTTCCTGGAACATAGGTGGTATCGATAAAGCTGTGTTGGGTGTAAGTCTAGATGAAACCCAACCCCTTCTTGTCAACCATCCTAGGAAACGCTCCCTGAGAGAAGCACCTCTCTGGGCAGGGGCTTACAGGGCTTCCTTTCCCAGAAGAGAGAAGGAGGCACTCTGGGTTCTGAGGTCTACAGCCAGTCCTGGGATGTGTTACCCGAGAAAGAACAGTCCTTGCTGACCTGGGCTTCCTGGACACATCCATCCTAGGCTGTCTGGGCTGGTCCCAGGATGGAGAGAGTGGGCCAGCAAGGAGAAGGAGGCATAAGACCCTGTTACAGTGGATGTGTCCCCAAAGGCAAGAGTCTTGGCCCAGCGGCTGAGCATGCAGCTGGGCCACCAAGCTGGCTCCAGCATATTCTTTCCACTAGCAAAAGAGGGAGGAGGGGACAGCTGAGGTCACACTCCATCCGGGGGCCCTGTCTCCGCCTGAGAGCGTCTGGCCTGGCCCTTTGGCTCAAAGAGTCCCCAAGATTCATAGTAAGACGGTAGAAGCCAGGAAAAGAGCAGCTTTTTGTTTTAACAGTTTTATTGGACTATAATTCACATATCATATAATTCATATATTTAAAGAGTAAAACTCAGTGGCTTTTATTACAGTCACAGATTTGTACATCCATCACCACACTCAATTTGAGAACATTCTCATTACTCCAAAAAGAAATTCCCAAGCCCCTTAGCCATCACTCCTTAACCCCCCTTTCCCTTCCAGCCCCAGGCAACCACTAATTTCCTTTCTGTCTCTAGACTGTCTATTCTGGACATTTTATATAAATGGAATCATAAACTGTATGGTCCTCTGTGACTGATTTCTTTCACTTAATCTGATGGTTTTGAGGCTCAGAAAAGAGCAGCTTTGTCCACTGATATGGGGCAGAAAGAATTTGACTCTCTGGGAAAGTGGAAAGGCTCCATTCAGGGCATCTGGAAGCCAGCCCTGGCTCTTGTCATGTGGCTTCTGCCAGTCATTTAACTGGGTCTGTCCCAGCTCTAAGTTTCTATACCTTCCACAACTAAATGTGTGCTGCAGTTGCAGAGGAAGACTAGACATTAGGAAGAACTTCCTCCTTGAAGCATCTCCTTTTGCAGGGCCTTAGAAAACCAGGAGAGATATCCCTTTGCCCGAGATGATCTTGGACCAGGACAGTTAGGATTCAGGGGCCTTGGGTACAAACACTGGAGGAGTTACCTTCTTTCTGATCTCCTTGCCAGGGAAAAAGAAAAAGGATGTCTGTGCTGATGAAGTGGATCAAGAGACAGAGAGCCCCCTCGTGTAGGGTCTGCCATGAGCAATGCCTGGATCGTGAGGAACCCCACTGCCCAGCCACATGATGGTCTGGGATGTGGCTGGTGCCTGGAAACCACCTTGGACCTTGGACCTCCCATGAGACTCCTGTACCACCTCCCAGGAGTGGTCTGGCCAGTTGGCACAACCTTCCACACCCTCCCCCTTCTCTATCTCCTGGTACAGACTCTGGCCCTACTCTGGGCAACCTGGGCCTAGCAGGACATCTCTTCAAGAACACCAGAAGTTCTCCAGGATCCATAGACTGATTATCCATAGCACTCGCTGCCCCTCCACTGTTCATGAAGTATTGTTAGGGATTTGTTCCCTGTAAATTACATGTGGAAATCCTAAACCCCACCCCCAATATTTCAGAATATGACTGTGTTTAGAGATAGGGCCTTTAAAAAGATAATTAAGGTTAAAAGAGGTCATTGAGATGACCCTAAGCTGATAGGACTGGTGTCCTTACAAGAAGAGGGAGAGACACCCGGGAAGCATGCACACACAGGAGAAAACCAGGGAAAGACACAGAGAAAAGGAAGCCCTCTGAAAGCCAAGGAGAGAGGCCTCCGGAGAAACCAAACCTGCTAACACCTTGGTCTTGGACTTCCAATCTCCAAGAATGGGAAAATACATTTCTGTTAAGTCACCCATTCTGTGGTGTCTTGTTTTGGCAGCCCTAGAAGACTAATACAACTATTAACCAGCCAGCGTCAAAGGATTTCCTCCAGCCTGGGTCCCAGCCTCTAAAAGACATTAGAAAATCACCCACTTCCAGGCCCAATTCCAGCCCCTGTTATCTGAGACCCTGATGGTTCCCCCAAGCCAAGGAATTATCATAAGAAAAGGTCTAGAACCTGATGAAGAGAAATGGGGGTCAAAGGGTTTCTCTCTCTGGCCTTGAAGGACTTGCAGGTCATCCAAATTCATGGTCCTCATAGGTAATTTACAGTTCCAGATGATCAAAGAATGGTTGACATCTCTTGCTTGGGATGGGTGACATTTTGCAGGTAACATAGTTTTAATTGACATCTTCACCCTCAAGACTGACTATTATGCCTCCTGCAGGAGCTGGAGTGGGGAGGGGGGTTGAGATTCTCTCCTCACTGTCTAGCACAGTCATCAGAAAAAGAGAGATTCAATTTGCCCCAGTCATGGGACTTCTCTGGCAGATTAGTGGTTAGGGCTCCATGCTTCCACTGCAGGAGGCATGGGTTCAATCCCTGGTTGGGGAACTGGGATCTCGTCGGCTGTGCACAGTCAAAAAATTAAAAAATTGCCCAGCCAACAGGAAGTTCTTGCACAACTTTAAGAAACGCAGCTCAGCTCAGAATGAGTGTCTCTGTCTGACACTGAGAGAGGGAGGATCCAGGAAAAGCTAAGCAGAAGGGAAACTGGAGGGAAAGTGTGCTGAGGCATCCTCGTATCTGTCATGTTCATCTTCAGCTGCAAGCGCAGACAATCCACTCAGGTTCAAGGGACTCACCACTCAATGGAAAGATGTTCAAGGTCACTTCAAAAGGAACTCATGTGAGATGGAAGGGATTATTGCATCCGTCTTTGCAAAACACAGCCTTCCACTGAGCAGTTCTATCCAGAAAAGCTCTGGAGTCCTGTCACTGGAAAAAAAGAATTGAAGAGCTAAACTTACACTAGTTGCTGTTCAGTCACCAAGTCAGTTCCGACTCTTTGAGACCCTGTGAACTGCAGCTCACCAGGCTTCTCTGTCCCTCACCATCTCCTGGAGTTTGCCCAAGTTCATGTCCAGTGAATTGGTAATACTATCCAACCATCTGATCCTCTGTCACCCGCTTCTCCTTCGGCCTTCATTCTTTCCCAGCCTCGGGTCTTTTCCAGTTCGCACCAGGTGGCCAAAGTATTGAAGCTTCAGCTTCAGCGTCAGTCCTTCCAAACAGTATTCAGAGTTGAGTTTCTTTAAGACTGACTGGTTTGCTCTCTTTGCTTTCCAAAGGATACTCAAGAGGCTTCTGCAGCAGCACAGTTTGAAAGCATCAGTTCTTCAGTGCTCAGCCTTCTTTATAGTCCAACTCTCACAACTGTACATGACACTTAGGAATTAGTAAATGGTAAGGTTCAGAGTTACTTCCTCCCAGGTGTAACAGGACTTTTTTCTGGGACCTCACGCAAGTCTTGATGATAGAGGAAGGAAGCATTGAAGAAACAGGGATAGATTTTGAAGTATTTTCCCAGGGATGCTTTAATCCCTCCACTCAGGATGTCAGCTCTGTGCAAGGGGCTTCCCTCTTCTCCCCAGTTCCTGGGCAGTCACTTCACCTTGGACAAATGGTCAGTTCAGCTGGCCTCTAGAGTCACATGGCCACTCCTCTACTCAACTGGTCCTGGAATTTCCCTGTCTGTTGCCTCTGCTCAGAGGTCCTCTGCTGCTCAACGGCTTCACCTAGACCTCATGCTGCTTCTGCATCCACTTCTCCCTCATCACCTTCTTCCAAGTCCGCTTGAACAGTGCACATGGCCACAACAGCTAATATTGCTCCCACAGCCTCCCAGGGCATTCCCGTTGCCCGGTCAATGAGTCACGCAAAACTGGCTTTGGTTTCTAAAACTGATGTGAAAGAGAAAGCCCAAAGTCTAGCAATGAGCCACGGCGGTTGTATGGGGGAAACACACACACCACTAGCCTTCTCTCTTGCCTTCATCTCTGGGGCCTCACCTCAGATCAGAACGGCTCTGGATGAGGTGGAACTCACAGTTCTCCCTTCACACAGTAACCCCTGGTGACTTCATGTAGATGGTGGTTTTGTAGTGTGGTACACCAGAGCCTTTGAACAAATCCACGCTGCTCAAGTCAACGGACGTTCCCATCCCCAGTGACTCACTTGCCCACTGGTGGACTAATTAACCAGCTACTGAAAACCTCAAAGAGCTTCTATGAGAAGAGTGTTCGTGTTGATAAGCACTGAGATTGACGTCACATAAGAACGAATATTGAGGGCACAGCATGTGCTGGGTAACCTTCAAGGCCCTGGGGAATCAGCAATGTCTTTCCTTCATGGAGTTTTATATTCTAGATAATATAAGTAAGCACATGTTACATGTGGGTAGACTTTGTTAAGAAAGCTAATACAGATGGCAGAGTAGATGACAAGAAAATGGTGTGTTGGGAAGAAGGGGACCTCAGAACAAATGGGGTGATGTATGAACAGAAGTCCAAATGCAGTGGAGTAAGCCATGAAGTGGCTGGGCAAGGAACATTCCAGAAAGCAGAAGATACAAAGGCCCTGAAGTGGGATCATGATTGGGGTTTATGATGAGCAGAGCAGAGGCCAGGGCAACTGGGTCAAAACAAAGGGGATGGGGAAGGAAAAGGGAGGGCCATAGTGATGGTGCAGGGCCACAGCACTTGGGATTTTGTGGTCTTCAGAACATCCTGTCCCTGGGGTTAGGGAAGCCAGAGGGCCCTCTTCTGTTTGAGGGTCACAGTCCTCCCATAATGATTTTGGCATCAGCATCTCTAGTAGGCTCATGGACAAAGCAGAATCCTCTCCAAATCTGCATTTGTTTTCCCTTGTTTTCCTTGTATTTCCTGTGAGCAAGAACCTTCGCACCTGTCCTTCTGTGTAAATACAAGAGCCACTAAGGCAGAGGAGTGATGTGCCACAAAGTCAGAGAGAATGAGAGTGGGGAGCAGAATAGCAAAAGAGAAGGGGAGAGACACATTTTCTCACCAGTGGAGATATGAGCACCCAATGCCTCCTTTAAAGAACAACCAAAAAAAAAACCACATTGGGAAGGAAGGAGAGAGGGGCAAGATAAAGGCAGAGAATTAAGAAGTACAAACTACTGTGTATAAAATAAGCTACAAGGATATACTGTACAGCATAGGAAAGTATAGTCATTATTTTAGAATAACTTTAAATGGAGTATAAACCTATAAAATATCAAATTGCGGTCTTATACTTTGAAATATATAATATATATAATATATATAACATATATATAATATAAATATTATAGAATATTATAAGTCAACTATTCTTCAATTTTAAAAATTGATCAATTAAAACCAACCACTGCAAACATTAACGACATCTCTGGCAAATCTTTCTTCTGTGTTTATCAAGAAGTAGCACATGTTCAGCTCATCAGCACTTGGCCACTTACTGGTCTTCGGGGGAAGCACCATCTCGGGTCAGACATGAGTCCATGGCCCCTGCCATCTGTTCTGCAGGCAGCTTGAAGGAGGGCCTCTAAAACATGTAGCCCTAGATTCAAGAAGTTTTAGTGGACTGTGCACCGGTCAGCGTGGGTCCCATTGGCCAGGAGGCTGAGCGCATGGGTAATGAGTGGGGATACCCCACTGCACCACTAGCCCAGGTCTGGTTCTGGGAGCCACACCTCCAGGGAGACACTGGAAAACTCATGTCCACCGGAGAATAACCAGAATGGTGAAAAGTCTGGAAACCTCATCACATCAGACATGATTAAAGAAACTGGTCGTGTTTAGCAGGAACAGAAAACTCAGAAGGCCAACGTCTGCAGAGCTCTCACAGAAGCCTGGTTGTGTAAGCGAACACATGGAACATGTCTCTGCGAGGCAGATACTGACTCATATGAATAATAGGATCTTAAACCTGGAAGGAAATCTTGTGGTTACTCAGTTCAAGTTTTTCATTTCTCAGGTGGAGAACCAAGACCCAAAGAGACTGTTACGCCCTAGAGTCACATAACTAGTAGATGGCAGTCAGAGCTAGCTTCAGTTCATCTAAATCAGCCGAGCCCCTTACCTGCACCATACTCCCAGGGAAGAACTTACTAACAAGTGGAGAAATCCAGACATGAAATGATCTGTTCCAATGAACATGCTTAAGCAGAAACCATCTCAGAGTAATATTATAGACCAGAGACTTTTCAGACGAGGTGGGAAGTTGCATTAGATTGGGAATGACAAATACGTGGTACATGTATCCAGACTTCTGCCTTCCGTGACCATGTCAAATCCAGAGAATTAATTATGACATACTTTTCCCACTGAGTCTTTATGCAACACTCATGTAATTCTGACCAATCAATTGAAGCTGGAAGCCAAAATGCCTTTCCTGCCTTAGACAAACCATAGGATCCTCCCAACAACATTAAGTTCCTCCCAGTCTTAAGAATGAATTCTAAGCTAATGAATGAGTAAACAGTGGGGGAAATGCACAATGAAAGGATTCCACCTAGGTGTCAAAAACAAGCCATACTTCCTATAAAGAGTATTTACTCTAGCTTGCCTGCTTCTGCCATTTTGCTAAGTATGTGCTCAGGAAATGCGTCAGAACTGAAAAAAAGGAGAGATGGGTCAAAAGTAGTAATGCTATTGGCAGGAAAGCACAAAACAACAGGATATCAGCCAAATAAGTGAATGCAATACATATAGCATTTAAAAAATCACATTCTTCAAAATATTTAAGAATAATGGGATGCCATCTTCAGATGCAAGCAGCAGAAACCAACTCTGATTCTAACTAAGGCAGGAAAAAGAATTTATTAGAAACTTCTGGGTAGCTCAGTGTCATAGTCAGTTTAAGCTGCTATAATAGAATACGACAGTCTAGGTAGCTTATAAACACCAGAAAATGATTTATGTTTCTGGAGGTGGGGAAGACCAAGATCAAGACACCAGCAGATTCAGTGTCTGGTGAGAACCAGACTTCCTGGGTCACAGACAGCTGTCTTCTTGCTGTGCCCCCACATGGCAGAAGGGGTAAGGGATCTCTCTGGGGTCTTTTTTTAGGGGCACTAATTCTACTTCTGAATGGTCAACCCACTTCAGTAATTTTGGCTGGAAAATTCCATGGACAGAGGAGCCTGGTGGGCTACAGTCCATGGTGTCCCAAAGAGTCGAACATGACTGATCACACACACACATTTCTATTCCTGAGGGTTCCATCCTCAGGACCTAATCACCTCCCAAAGTTCTCACCTCCAAATACCATCACACTAGGGATTAGATTTCAGCATACGAATTTGGAGGAATATAAACGTTCAGTCTATAGCACTCAGAGAACTAAAGAAAACCCTGGCCTTGGAAAGGATGAAGCCAGGAGGCCTTGGAGACTGCAGGCCTCAGGACCACTTCCTTAGGAGCTACCATGGAATAAATATGTCCTGCTTTCTGTTCCTATGTTACTCACTGAAGTTAAAACTCCCAACAAAAGAGTGAGCTGGCCTTGGTTCTGGGGCAAAGGGCCAGTTCTTCCTATGCTTCCAAGTTCTGGTATGAAACCCCCATAGTCAAAGATTTCTAGCCTTCCAGGACATTTTGAAGGTATAGATAGGTGTCAAAGGAAGGAAGCTAGGACATGTTTTATGTAACTGTTTGTTAGCCTTATTTATCATCATAAAAGTTAACAGTGGGCCTGAATATGGGGACCCCTCTCACTGGACTTTTTTTTCTATGTATTTATTTGCTGTGCCGGGTCTTAGTTGCAGATGGCAGGGTATAGTTCCCTGACCAGGGATCGAACTCAGGCCTCCTGCATTGGGAGCTCAGAGTCTTAGCCACTGGACCACAGTCATTTTTTTCTGTCGTGATTCCCATCCATTTCCTGAACTGACACCCTCCGCCTGCCGCCCCATGATGAAGAGCGAGCCCCGGCTCACACTGAAGCACAGAATCGAACTGTTCTGGAATCATGTGGGGGAACAACAGCCCTTAATTTCCTGCAAGACTGAGCCACACGTCTCCAGCTCATCACTCGGCACCTCTCTCGTCGGCAGCTACCATGCCAGAGATGCTGGGAATACAGCTGTGAGTAGGACAGAACGAGAGTTCTGCATCCAGGAAGCTTGCCATCTAATTGAGAGAGAGAGTCATGAAACAAACACACACAAATACTTAATTAAAACTGTGCTGAGCTCTAGAGAGGAAAAGCACTGAACACTGTGAGCAAGAATAAAGAAGGAGAAGAATAGAGCTGGTCAGGGGCAACCGCCAGGGCCCTGTCTAAGGAGGGACATTCCCTCTGAGACCGGCATGGACAGTACTTAGTGATGCAAAGTAGGGAGGTCCTCCACGCAGAGGATGAGGGAGGCGGAAGCCCTTCTAGAAAGACCTTGGCATATACGAGCATCTGAAGGACTGGGGGTAATGAGCGAGGGGGACTCTGGGAGAAGACAGCAGAGATCAGAGCGTGCAGGGTCTGGCAGGACATGGTAATATTTAAAATTTAATTCTTAAAATAAAAGGAGGCCACTGAAGAGTTTTAAGAAGGGAAATGACATGATCAGACTTACTTTAATCAGACTTACATTTTTAAAAGCTCCCTCTGGGGGCCTTGTGAAGAATGGATTGCAGGGATGGGGGGGAGTGGTTTAGGGGGAGGAGGGTGAATGCAGGAAGATGAAGTTAGTGAAGGGATCCTGGCAAGATGCGATGACAGCTTGGAATTGAGGGGCGCAAGCGCAGGGGGTTGGGTGGAGACGTGGATAGACTAGAGAAATATCTAGGAGCTAGAACAAAGTGTGTGAAAAGCGTTAAGAGCTCAGTCATGTGCGACCCCATGGACGGTAGCTCACCAGTCTCCTCTGTCCATGGGATCTCCCAGGCAAGAATACTGGAGTGGGTAGCCTCTCCCTTCTCCAGGGGATCTTCCTGACCCAGGGATTGAACCTGGGTTCCCCACATTGAGGGCAGATTCTTTTCTGTGTGAGCCACCACAAGATTTTGGGATATGTGAGGGGTACTTGGGCAGGATGTCAGACCTGAGGAACAAAGCAGATAGAGGTGCCACTTACCCAAACTGAGAATACAAAAAGAAGGGCAAGTTTTAGGGGGAAGTTAATTGTCCCTTAATTATCAGAGAATAGGACTTAAAAAGGAACAAGACATTTGGAGGCTGAACAATGTATTGTGTGAAATCATGTGAAAATAGAATGCTCAAATGTAGGTAATTTCAAACAATACAACCTTATAATTTAAATGTAAATCAATTTAAGGAAGAGAAGCCATTGATCCCTCTTCCCCGGCTCCACTCCCTCTCAGGACAGCTGTTTCATGCTTGTAACTAGTAGATTTCTCCATTCAGGTCCAGAATTACATTCTAGACCCTAACACAGACCTGAGGTTGTAGGGACGGTAAGACATCTCAGGCAGACAGGGCCTCCCACAGCACGCTCGGCACAAACTGCTCTGGCTGATCCTGTCCTGGTTTGTTTCTCCGCCACCTGGCCTGAGTCCTGACTACTCACCCCAGAAAGCCCTGAAACATTCGAGACTCGAGGTTGATAATGATGCGGGTGAGCTGGAGATGCCTCACTGGCCATGAGGGGCCACCCTGGACCCCAACACTCTCTGAATGCAACCCACCCCACAGCATTCAGAGTCCTACCTAGACTGTCCAGGGGAGCCCCAGTGAGGTCTCAGCGGAGCCCTTCCAAGCAGAGCCAGTGTCCTGGTCAGAGAAGAGCAGCTCATCACTCACTCCAGGAGTCATTGCCAGACACCATGACTGTCCTGCAGAGCTCAGGGCATCCTTTCGTGGGGGCGGTAGAGGGCGAGGCAGGGCGGGGCACAGGAAAGGGGACTTGGAGAGGAGCCCCCTCAGATCAGGCTAGCTGGGGAAAGGAGAGCTTCCCGGGATGGAGACCAGTGCCTGCCAGCAGGGGGCTCTTGGCCCCAGAGTTGGAGTAAGGTCAAAGCAGAGACCATCTTTGGGTACCTAGTGCTCTGAACCTGGAATAATTTTTATCTTTCCGAAGGACCAGTGGGTACCTAGGCAAAGGAGGACAAGGCCAAGAGTCAGGGGCAGCATGAATCAGGGCCTTGGGCCAGGAGAGGAGGGTACTAGTGATCTGCTGTGCACCATCCCTTGAAGTTGTGCCATCTGGCCATCACTGACCACAGTAGAAATCCTTCCCCCGACACACAGTCTCCCATGAGACTGTCCGACCACCCAGTTGGAGAGACACACAAACACCTCATCACCAAGTTGCCTCTTTTTCTCGGGGACAAACATGTTTTTAATGCTGCCGTCGGAGCACAGCCTCATTCCTGGAGAACTGAGTCAGCCAAGTCCTTTATGCTAAAGCTAAGAAGAATGTCAGGGAAGTCTGGGGAAGATGGAGAGGAAGCTGGAGTATTGGACAGAGGAGGCTTCATGGTCATTTTCAGCAGAAGACGTAAGGGCCCTCAGTCTGGAGCACGGAGGAGGACACACCCCTCACCAGGGAGCATACCAGCTGACACACACACCCCACCTCCCCTGTCCCCCAGCCCCACCCTGGGAGTCCTTAAGACGGAGATGACTCAACAATTAGCAGCCCCAGCCCACACCCTCCATTTCAGACATGCCCAGCCTTTGCCTGTCCCTGAATCCAACAAGCTCGTGCACTTTAATCATTTTTGCAGGATCTTCCCCTACCTCCCAGACTAGAATATATCCCTTTATCCACCTTGTTCACCAGTCAAAGTTTTGAAGTCCAGCCCTAGGCACTCCTTCTCTAAGAAACCTTCCTTCAAGCATCACCTCTCCCAGCTTTGTATGAAACTGAATCAGTAATCATGTGCCTCACTCTTCAATTTTTCCAAATGGATTAATGATCTCCCTAGGGAGGCTGGGAGATCCTGGAAGCCTCAGGTTTAATGCCCTAGTCCTACCAGCGACACACGGTAAGTTGTAATGCACTAAGTGGCTAATGCAGAAGCTGGGGACATACAGGTGGACAAAAGGGACCATGCTTCAGACATCCCCTCAGCAAGGAAGCCAAAAGTGCCCAGTTGGAAGATTCTATATCACCCTGGCTTCTCCACTGAGAATAAGTGCACGTGAAAAAGTGGGGAAGCAGGGGGGTGCATGGAGTCACTATTGCTGTAACCCAGGCAAGAGAGGATGGCGGCTGGGACCCGGCAGGTGACAGTGGTGGACGAGGGGCTGGTCAGAGGTCGGATCCACTCTGAAGGGAGACAGTTCCTAACAGATTGGATGTGTTGGGGAGACAGGTGAGTGTAAGAAAGGTTTTAAGGAAAGACATAGTGGCTATCAACTGCAGTGGGCAAGATGCTGGGGAAAGTGGATCAGGGGCAGGGTTTGGGGCACGCTGAGTTTGAGATGTCTGTTACATATCTAAGTAGGTAGGGGAGTGTGCAGTGTGGGAGACAGGCCTGGCCTGAGTGGATAAATTTGGGTTTTGTAGGCATATCCATTTGATTTATATATTTGGGGTATACTATGTTTTATTAACATTATTTTTCAAACAATGACTTTAAGTATACACTGGCCCTATGTTCAGATTTGATATAAAGATAAATGGACAGGCAGTTCTCAAGGTACAATGTATTCAACGATTACAGACAATCTGCTGCTGCTGCGCACTCAGGAGCAGCAGGATAGGGACAAGCTGCGTAATGGAAGGAAAGAGCCCAGCCACTCAGGACTCATCAGAGGTCACTGGGCATATCCAGTTTAGATGGATGGATAGATAGAAAGGTAGCGGCCAGCTGGGAGACGATTCCCACCCCCCTTCGTCACTTTCTCTAACTGAGTGATACATTCCTAGAAAGGCTAATGAGTACTGAAAGGAAGGAATCTTATTTCCCCACAGGAACAATGTTATCACTGCAGATCAGGCTCCTGCCCAAGAACCTGTTGCTCAGTTTTTTAATGGCAGTAATCTATTCCCACAAGTCCTTCATAAACTGAACGGGAAGCCTGCACACTGTATAGGAAAGAGCTTCCTAAGGAGCCTGTTAGTCCAAGGAGCCTGTTAGTCCAAGGAGCCTGTTCAGCAGAGCCATGCCTGATGTCTACTTGCCCTGGTCCAGAGATTTCCTAGGTCCTGCCTGACTCTGCTTATTGGCTTCCAGGCCCTTTTAGAGAGGACAGTTTTCACATGCACTTTTGAGAAGGATCTGGGGGGATATTTGTGGCTTTTTCCATCATGTGCCCCTGAAGTCATCGGGCGCATTGGCTATTGTCACCCCAAGTTGGGGGAGGAGTTGATTGTCTGTCTGATTGTCATCCATCACACTAAGTTCAAGGAAGGTCAGCTCATGGAGAGGTTCTGAACTCTTGAAAGGAGCAGATGTTGAGAAAAGAGTAGATGTTGAGAAAAGAGGTGACACAGCCCTGCACTCGGTGGAAGCCTAGTCTGATGGATGCGAGAGGATGACAGGACATTCCCAGGGCAGGGCAGAGATAGCAAAGTCAACACCACTTCCCTTTATCTGAGAGACTGCCATCATGGAACAGGACATAGTTAGGGCGCCTTTCTGAAGAACTGATGCAGGATGTGAGAGGAGGAGAGGGTTACAGGCAAGGAAAACAGCCTCTACCAAGGGACGGAGTCCAGGCGGGGGTTGGGGCTGTAGCCGGGGATGGGAGCTGAATCCAAGCATTGAGCATTGCAAGGGGAGCCAC
>SJYQ01057982.1:0-26282 GCA_006410935.1 Redunca redunca
CCTGAACATGCCTCTGACTCCCTTTTGGCTTTGTTCTTACTGCCATCCTTGCTCTCAGTAGATGTCACTTCCTAATCTGTCTAGCCGCTCTGTAAAGCAGGGTTGGGCTGCACGGCCACCCGCTGGGGAAGGACCGGGACCTGCTGACCACCCCACATCCCTACAGCCGCCCCAGCTCTTACAAGTGTTAGTCTCTCGGTTGTGTCCCACTCTGTGCGACCCCATGGACTGTAGCCCACCGGGCTCCTCAGTCCATGGAATTCTCCAGGCAAGAATACTGGAGTGGGTTGCCATTCCCTTCTCCAGGGTATTTTCCCGAGCTAGGGATCAAACCCAGGTCCCCTGCATTGCAGCCAAATTCTTTACCATCTGAGCCACCAGGGAAGGCCTCAGCTCTTACTGATGATACACAAATATTGAAGAAGCTATTCTATGCAACATCTGTGTGCCTTTCCACCTCAGGAGAGAGCTTAAGAAGCATCGTGGACCCACAGGACTGAGTGCCCTGGAGGAGAGAGGCTGGAGAGGTCACATGACAGCTGGAGAATGTCACAGTTCCAGGGAGGGAAGCCAGATAAGGTACTACAGGAATGAGACGCAGCTGAACTTCATGTCCATTGCGTCGGTGATGCCATCCAACCATCTCATCCTCTGTCGTCCCCTTCTCCTCCTGCCTTCAATCTTTCCCAGCATCAGGGTCTTCTCCAAAGAGTCAGTTCTTTGCATCAGATGGCCAAAGTATTGGAGTTTCAGCTTCAGCATCAGTCCTTCCAGTGAATATTCAGGACTGATTTCCTTTAGGATGGACTGGTTGGATCTCCTTGCAGTCCAAGGGACTCTCAAGAGTCTTCTCCAACACCACAGTTCAAAAGCATCAAGTCTTCGGCGCTCAGCTTTCTTCACAGTCCAACTTTCACATCCATACATGATTACTGGGAAAACCATGGCTTTGACTAGACAGACCTTTGTTGGCAAAGTAATGTCTCTGCTTTTAATATGCTAAGTTGGTCATAGCTTTGCTTCCAAGGAGCAAGCATCTTTTAATTTCATGGCTGCAGTCACCATCTGCAGTGATTTTGGAGCCCCTGAAAATAAACTCTCTCACAGTTTCTATTGTTTCCCCATATATTTGCCATGAAGTGATGGGACTAGATGCCGTGATTGTTTTTTGAATGTTGAGTTTTAAGCCAACTTTTTCACTCTCCTCTTTCACTTTCATCAAGAGGCTCTTTAGTTCTTCTTCACTTTCTGCCATAGGATGCTGTCATCTGCACATCTGAAGTTACTGATATTTCTTCCGGCAATCCCAATTACAGCTTGTGCTTCATCCAGCCCGGCATTTCACATGATGTACTCTGCATATAAGTTAAATAAGCAGAGTGACAATATACAGCCTTGACGTACTCTTTTTCCTATGTGGAACCAGTCTGTTGTTCCATGCCCAGTTCTAACTTGCTTCTTGACCTGCATACTGATTTCTCAGGAGGCAGGTCAGATGGCCTGGTATTCCCATCTCTTAAGAATTTTCCACAATTTATTGTGATCCACTCGGTCAAAGGCTTTAGCATAGTCAATAAAGCAGAAATAGATGTTTTTCTGGAACTCTCTTGCTTTTTTGATGATCCAATAGATGTTGTCAATTTGATCTCTGGTTCCTTGGCCTTTTCTAAATCCAGCTTGAACATCTGCAAGTTCTTGGTTCATGTTCTGTTGAAGCATGGCTTGGAGAATCTGTTCCTTTGTTTCTGCCCTTTTTCTAGTTGCAGCAAGCAGGGGCTACACTTTAGTTGCCCTGATCAGGCCTCTGATTGTGGTAGCTTCTCTGTTACACAGCACGGACTCTAGGCACGCAGGCTTAGTTGTTCCACGGCATGTGGGATCTGCCTGGACCCAGGATTAAACCTGTGTCCCCTTCATTGGCAGGAGGATTCCCATCCACTGCACCACTGGGGAAATCCTAAAGGAGTCTATTAACTTTCACGAAACTTTTGGAAATAAATAAAATCTATGAATGACTGTAAGCAAACAAACAGAACTGAAAAGGATTCCTTGCTTCTTGAGCTTCTGGAATTCCTGTTTGTTGTGTTGCCTTCTGCTGTAGTGTTCAAAGCATTGCAAAACTCTGGTTAGTAAATTAGCTAAAGCAGTGGCCATTTCTTGTTCTCGGACAGCTGGGTTCTTTTTAACATTGCTCTTCCCTGAAATTGGGCCCCACATCTGAAATAATAAAGTAGCTAGCCTGATTTTACACCCAAACCCATCTTTTTCATTTCCTAGACAGATACTGCTGCTACTGCTGCTAAGTCACTTCAGTCGTGTCCGACTCTGTGCGACCCCATAGACGGCAGCCCACCAGGCTCCCCCGTCCCTGGGATTCTCCAGGCAAGAACACTGGAGTGGGTTGCCATTTCCTTCTCCAATGCATGAAAGTGAAAAGTGAAAGTCAAGTCGCTCAGTCGTGTCCGACTCTTAGCGACCTCATGGACTGCAGCCCACCAGGCTCCTCCATCCATGGGATTTTCCAGGCAAGAGTACTGGAGTGGGGTACCATTGCCTTCTCCGTAAACAGCACTAAAGCCTCTTTCACCTTTTACCCTCAGATATCACTCACAGAGAAGAGAGATGCTAGAAATAAGTTACATATGGAGTTCCACTCCATAGTTTTCAGTTACCTCAATAGTATGCTTCTCTATTTATTGGATTCAGAATATGGAGAAAGCTGCCTAATTAAAAAGAGAAGCACGAGCTACTACCCTATTAGTTTCTACAGGTAAAGTATCACTGTGGCTATATTATTATAGAGCCTGTGTTGGATAGTAGCATATTTCTGTTCATGAATAAAGGTTGTCAATAAATTTATTTCTAAGGTGGTTTCTCTTAGAATGATAATAACTTTGTCAGTTGGAGGTGATTGTGATATCCACTCTACACTTTACAGACAGAGGGTCATATCCTGGAGATTTGTCAAAGGTTTCACTGTCTGTAATACATCTTTCCTGCTGAGACTGATGATCAATTAAGTCTTTATAT
This sequence comes from Redunca redunca, assembly GCA_006410935.1. NCBI lineage: Eukaryota > Metazoa > Chordata > Mammalia > Artiodactyla > Bovidae > Redunca > Redunca redunca. The sequence continues at coordinate 3,031 of SJYQ01057982.1, forward strand.
AAGAGTTATGGAAAAGCCCCTTGCTTCTATCCTACTCTCCAGTAGGGAATTCCATTCTCTTTCATTCTGAGGTATTTAGTTGACATTGTAATAATAAATGAAAGCAGAGCTATTAATATGTAGGCTTGTCATCAACATGTGGGTTTTGCTCTCTCTTCACATTTCTCTAAATGCCCTTGTACATAAGTCAGAGATCTTCCGCAAGAAATGTCAAAGGAAAATCTTATAACCTTGGTTGTAAGGACTGTATCATGCATATGTGTTCAATCGCTAAGTCGTGTCTGACTTGTTGCGACCCATGGACTGTAGCCCACTAGCCTCCTCTGTCCATGGGATTCTCCAGGCAAGAACACTGCAGTGGGTTGCCATTTCCTTCTCAGAGGATCTTCCTGACCCAGGGTTCGAACCTGTGTCTCCTGCATTGGCAGGCAGATTCTTTACCACTGAGCCACACAGGGAAGCCCAAGGACTGTATCAGATACTCATTATTTTTAACAGTTTTGTTGAGATATAATTCACATATTATTCAATTCACTCATTTAAAATGTACAAGTTGGTGGCTTTTGGTATATTTACAGAGTTGTGTACCAACTACTTCAGTCACTTTCAGAACATTCTAGTTACTTCCCATATAAATCCTCTTCCATTACCCCTATTCAACCTCTCCATTGCCCCTAGGCAGCTACTAATTGATTTTATGTCTCCACATATTTGCCTGTTCTGAACATTTCATGTAAATGGAATCATATGAGATGCAGTCTTCTGTGGCTGGCTTCTTTCACTATATAGTTTTAAAGGTTCATCTGTTGTAAATATCAGTACTTCATTGCTTTTTATAGCTGGTGAATGTTCCATTGCCCACTCATTCATCAGCTGAGGGACATTTGGGTTGTTTCTACTTGTTAATTATTATGAATAATACTGCTGTGAACATTCATGTTCATGAAAATTTTGGTGTGATCCTATGTTTTTCAGTTTTCCTGGGTACAGACCTAGGAGTGGAATTGCTGGGTCATATGATAGTTTCACATTCTTCTTTTAGAATAGCTGTCAGGTGTTTCCTAAAGTAGCTGCACTGTTTCATATTTCCACCAGCATTGTACAATGGTGTGCCAGCAATTTTAACTATTAATACTACAGAGAATTAACTCATGAGCTCTGGCCTTCTGGTGTGAGTTGACTTTGCCTGGCAGGATGTGCCAAAGCACTTAAATTTGAAAACTTCTGAAACTCCTTTACCTAGAAGCAGATAAATCTGTAAATTTGGACAGCTGATCCCATATTTGCCTACAGAGAATTCATCATGTAGGACTGAATGAAACCAGTGATGGAACGTGGATGGCATTGTCTTGGGATGTTTCTGGTACGTTTTTTCTGTTCTGTACTCTGCTATACATATGACTGATTAAAGGCATTTTCATGCATCTCTAACCTTCAGTTTAGCAGGCTTTAACTGTTCAAACTGAAAGGTACACTCTTTTGTTTTTCAGATTGCACCACGCAGGATCTGAATTCTCGGAACAGGGCTGGAATCTGTGCTCTCTGCATTAGAGCCACAGTCTTAACCACTGGACTAACCAGGGAGTCCAGGAATGCTCTCCCTTAACACACATAGATAAAGGAACTATTACCCTAAATCTCCCTGATCATTAGCTTTGTGAATCCTTCCCATAAGTTTGTGTTTTATTTCAGTCAATTTTAGAACATTTTAATTACTTCCCAGATAAATCCTATTCCTATTTTGACCCATCAAAATTCATGAAAGAAATAATATTATATACTTCAGATCATCCAGTTTTCAGAAGCCAGGGAATGGTTGCCTCAGAATACGTGCCCCACCATCACACTGCATTAGAGACTAGGATGCACAAAGTGTCCTTCTCTGCAGCACCATTCAGAAGAGAGGTCTGGAAGGCCCTTGCTTCCCAGTCATAAGTTCAATTAAAATTGGTTCTCCTCACCAAAGTATGATTGGAAGATCCACACATGTAAATCTAGTCAGGAGGGTCATATTTAGAGATTAATTTCTTTTTATGAGTTTTAAAGCTTCCCATGGATAAGAAACAGCCTCTGCACTTTATATATGGAAATGATGCTACAAAACTTTTCAGGGAAATGACTTACAGAGTCACAAACTTACATGTCGTACAGGCTGCCACTACTAGGCAGGCCAGAAACATTGAGAAACTTGAGCTGCAAAAGAGATGTGGAAACTGATGACCAAACCTGGTGAGGGGAATTAGAGGGTGCTTAGTTTCTGTTCTCAGAGCAAACACACTGAGAAGGTCAGTATCGAGCACTTCTGGTGGAAGAAATGGAAACGCAACTCTACAGCTTTGTGACCATTTACAGGCAAAAGTTAACTTTCTGCTGCTAATCTTATGGCTCTGATTTTGTTTACCACCCAGCAAGGAGGCTTTGCCCATTTATAGATGCTTCTTGTCACACTCCTGATCTAAAACATGACACGTAGAGTAGTACATACATCATCCAGGTTCATAAACTGCATTAGACAGCTACCGCCAGACTGAATGAAACACTGTACCATATTTGTTTAGAAATTCCTCTCAACCCTCCTACACTGTTGGTGCAGTCATTATGGAAGCAGTGGAAATTCTTCAAAAATTTAAAAATAGAGTTTCCATGTGATCCAGCAATCCCACTCCTGGGCATATCTATATACCCAGACAAAACTAGAATTCAAAAAGATACACAAACCCCTATGTTCATAGAAGCACTATGAACAATAGCCAAAATATGGAAACAATTTAAGTGTCTGCCAACAAACAGAGGAATGGATAAAGAAGATGTGGTACTAGTATACAAAGGAAAACTATTCAGCCATGAAAAAGAACTAAATGGATGTTGCATCCATTTGCAACAATATGGATGGACCTAGAGATTTTTACACTAAGTGAAGTAAGTCAGAGAGAGACAAATGTCATATAATATCACTTACATGTGGGATCTAATATATGACCCAGATGAATTGATCTATGAAACAGAAACAGCCTCACAGACAGAGAGGACACTTGGATTCCCAAGCGGGGGAGAGGATTGGGAGAGGGATCAGGTGGGAGTTCAGGGCTATCAGCTGCATACTAGTGTCACGTGATGGATAAGCAATGAGGTCCTACGGCATAAGCACAAGGAACTATATTCAGTACTCTGTGATAAGCTATAATGGAAAAGAATATGAAAAAGAATATATATATATATAGAATCACGGTGCTATACAGCAGAAATTAACACAACATTGTAAATCAACTACATTTCAAGAAAACAATTAAAAATAAAAAGAAATTCCTTCCAAATATAGGAAGCTAGTTTAAAGGAATGATATTAATGTGGATACAAATATTTCCATCAATGATTATATTTTTATATACTTGCCTCCATTTTCTCAAAAAAGTAAAAAGTGATCAACTAGGTAAGAAACTTAATGGGCATACAGTCTTTTTTTTTTTTTAACCAAAGCAGATCTTTAAAACTTATCTGAGCCCAAAGGAGGAGTTGTGCAAGAGAAAAATTGTCCCAAATATGGTCCAGGATAGAATTTTTTTCTTTTTGAATGATTTAATTCATAACTTCCTTCAGGAAATAAATTAAAATTTCTGATTAAAAAAAATTAGAAATTTTTCTGATAAAAAGGGGGATTAAGACTTATTCTGGAAACCCTAGACACTTACCCACACAATCGACATCAGTCAAAAGTCTTAATGACTTTCTAATTGAACATGGTTTTGGTTTTAAATCTAGTCTAATAATGATTATCTAATTACTGACCAAAAGTACACCTCTAAACTGGGACTGCTGCTGCTAAGTCACTTCAGTTGTGTTCGACTCTGTGCGACCCCATAGACAGCAGCCCACCAGGCTCCCCCGTCCCTGGGATTCTCCAGGCAAGAACACTGGAGTGGGTTGCCATTTCCTTCTCCAATGCATGAAAGTGAAAAGTGAAAGTGAAGTCGCTCAGTCGCGTCCGACTCTTAGCGACCCCATGGACTGCAGCCTACCAGGCTCCTCTGCCCGTGGGATTTTCCAGGCAGGGGTACTGGAGTGGGTTGCCATTGCCTTCTCCAAACTGGGACTACCAGAGGCCTTTCCCCTGACAGCAAGATGGTGATAAAACTTTAACTATAGTCCTAACTAAGCAGTCTCAAGAGTTCTCAACTATATTCCACTTAGTTTCCTGAAAGAATGTTTACCTGCTTGTGAAGGTAAGAACCACAAAATTCAGACAAAGTAACACACAATGCTTATTGACCAAGTTGTTAGACATTTCGCGATCAGATTATTGAGCACCTTTCTTCAAGATAAAACTATTCAGTGTTCTGTGCAGGGGAATGATTAAACTTCAAGTACATCATATGATTAAAATGAAAGGCTGACAGACTTTGGCTTTATTCTACTCTTGGACTTTGATTTAGTCAGAGACTGAAGAAGATATTTGGTTATACTATAACCAGGAGCAAGGGGTCAATGACATAGAAAGTTTCCAGTGTTATAGCTAAGGTAAAAGTGCTGGCTACAGAATGTCCTTTCTTGGAGAAAGCATAAACTCTGTGCCACTGTTTCACACCAGTTTCTGCCCAAACTTCCAATACTTTGCAAATGTCCCTTAAATACTTCCAGGAAAACCTATGTCTGTTGAAAAAGCATTTAATCACTGAGATGATTTTATCTCAGTGTAACAGTGGCTTCCCTTTGGATACTGATCTTTTTTCTCAATCACCCTATCACAGATGGAGGCATTAGGTCAGTGATTAAGCACCAATAGTTTTGGACATTTAATTGCTGTGTCTTTTCAGAAAATCTCCTCACTAAATCTACTACAGGTTTCCCTCCTCTGAGTTTAAAATAAAAATTGGCTCTTAGAAGAAATATTGTTTCCAATTGTACCATAATTTAACCTCTCCCTTGTTCTTGGACATTTAGATTTTAAAAAACCTCTTTGAACAATGCTGCAGTGAACATCTTTATACATGTATCTCTACTCCATTATCTTGTGTGTTATCATTTCCCTCTGGATTTCATTTCATTTTCTGTGAAGTTTACTGAGAGGAGAATGTGCTGCTTTGGGGGATTTGGAAAAATTATTGTTTTAATGACTAAATTGGCTTCTGAGTGTAAGCGATGTTTGTGAAAATGAAGGAAAGAACAAACAGCTAGCCAAGGGTGTGACCATCTCTTTTGGCTTCAGCTGATAATGAATGGCTCACCCCAAAGAACAGAACAGTCTTATCTGAAAATATAGAGCAGTCTCCACCACCTTGAAGCCTTTGCTGGTTTTCAGCCTTGGCAAGCATCACATCTTTATGTGGGCAGGAAGGAGGAAGGAGGTTGAAAAGCAGAAATATGTTCACCCCTAAGTCCCTGGAGCTCAAGGGAGGACCCTACCTGGCACTTTAATCCTGGGCTCATATTGAAGTGCCCTGAACTGAGGGATCAGGACCCTGGACAGCTCAGTTGGTGTTGCCCTACCTTCACTACCCTCGTTCTTAGGCAAAGGGTTCCCCTCTTCATATTGGGTTTTACCTGTTTGTTTATTAAGCAGAAAAGCTAACTAGTTAGCCCCAGGTAAAAAAAACCTCCTGAGTTTAAAGGGCCTGGGTTTTGTCATGGTAATAATGTCTAAAATACCTTTCCTTTTTACTCCTCTTTGAAGTTTATATGGTTTGATAAGAAAAAGAAGTCCAAGGTCCAAGGACGTATGACTGGTCACAGTAAAAGTGAACTGACTAGTACTGAATTCTTCTGATGCCATTGCATTTGTAATTAAGCAGTTACTGAGCATAAATGGTGTATGTATTAGTTACAGTATAGACTAAGATTCTGTAGCAACGAGATCTCAAACACAGTGCCTCAAATCATACCAAAGTGTGCCTCTCTCACACATAACACTCCAGAGGTGGACAGCTGATCCAGGGCAGGTAGGCTGCTCTTTTCCATGAGGTCATCCAGGGACCCAGGTCCTCCTAACTTGTTGTCTGGGTCCACAAACATTTCCTGTAAAGATCCAAATAGTAAATATTTTAGGCTTTGCAGGCTGTGCAATCTTTGTCACAACTGCCCAACTCTGCTAAAGTAATACAAAAGCATTACATTGTGTCCAACTCTTTTGTGACCCCATGTACTGTAGCCCACCAGGCTCCTCTGTCCATGGGATTTTCCAGGCAAGAATACTGGAGGGGGTTGCCATTTCCTTCCCCAGGGGATCTTCCTGACCCACAGATCGAACCTAAGTCTCCTGCATTGCAGGTGGATTCTTTACCACTGAGCCACCTGGAAAGCCCAAAAGTAGCCATAGGCATCACATAAGCAAATGGGAATGGCCATGTGCCAATGAAACTGTACTTACAAAAGCAGGTTAGACTTGGCCCATGAGTTGTAATTTAATGACTCCTGCCTTTAGATTTCTTTCCACCATCATATTCGTGTTCCAGACAGAGAAAGGAAGTGGATGGGTTGAAATTTCTCTTATAAAAACAAAATCCATACATCAAAAATAGTGTGGCATAGTCACACAATGGAATATTCTGAAAATAAGAATAAATAAACCACAACTACACACAACATGGTTGAATACCACAATATAATGTTAAGCAAAAGAAACAGGACACAAAAGATTACATATTGATCGATTCTATTTATGGAAAATATAAAAACAGGCAAGCTAACATATGTATTAAAAGTCAAGATAGTGGTTGCCTTCGAGGGGGTGGGGTCAGGAACCAGAAGTGGACACAGGAAGGCTTCTAGCTTCTGACAATATTCTGATCCGGAGGATGTAAGTTCCCACACGTGGGTAGGTTCACACATGAAAACCCACTAAACCACAGCTTAATATTTGTTTACCTTTCTGTGTATAGGTTACACATCAATTAGAAGGTTTACACAAGTTGCAAAAAAAAGAGTAATTCAAAAGTACTACACTACTGTCTCTCATCTCTTGTCTAAAACCGAATCAGAGGAGCACCCCAAACTACAAGGGATCTGGGAAATGCGGTCTCTAGCTGGGTGGCCATATGACTCTGAAATTCAGAGGGTTCTTTTATGAAAAGGAAGAAGGTAAGAATGTCTCCTAGAGACAGTTAGATGGCTCTTGTGCAGTCTGTGCAGCCGTCACTGGTCCATGACAGTTATCAAATCCTGCTGGGCATGACCTGTGAGGTCCCCTGGCAATAAAGTTCCCTGGTTAGCCTGCTATGGGAATGCCATCATCGTCTGTAATTCTGTTGTCTGGATTTACTCTCTGTCAGGTTATTTGTCCACTTGATAGGCACTTTTTTTTTTCTTTTTCTCCTTTTTCTTTTTCTCCTCAGAACTTGAACATCATAGGAAGAGCTACATTAGCCATGAGGGAAATCTCAGAAATCTAAACACTGATTTCTTTGAGTTTTTGAGCAGTTAAATAAGTAATTGGCTACCTTTCAAATTCTATATGAAAAAAATAAGCCCTATGTATTTAAACCGTTGAAATTGGGTCTTTGTTACCTGGAGCCAATCACAATTCTTAATTGATATGGAAAGCTTCCCTAACAAGATAATGTTTAAGCTGAGACTAGACAGATTATGAGGTGGCAGAAAGAGTAGCAGAGGAAAGTCCAAAGCCCTTTCTATTGCCTTCCACCACTAATTGCCCACCGTCTTCCAGGCAGGGAGACTACGGGCTGGAGAGGTCAAGAGAGTTCAAAGTAAGATTGATTTGTCCAGAGGTGACATTTGACGCTTTGCGGAAGGGAGGGCTTGGTAATGAACTCACATCTCTGTGAGTTCACAGAGAGTACTTCATGGCACTTATCACACAGCTATCAATTGCATGATCCCTGGTGTGACCACAAGACTGCAGTCTCCATGAGGTCAGGGACAATGCCTGTGATTGTTCATTAGTAGCATAAATCCTGGCACAGGGCAGACATGGCATAATAGTTATTGGATAAGTTACAGCAGAAAGAACTGAATGACAGGAGGAAGAAAAGAGACACAGGCAGGAGAGTGGAAAGCCTTGGCTGGGGCAGGCACCTCTTGAAGGGGACACAATCCCAGCGACACTCCCCCAGGGCAGATTCAGACGCCTGTGGTCAGGGGCCACTTTAGGGGCCCACACTGACATGCCTATCCAGCTCACAGCCTTTCTGTCCTGGCTGCTTGATGGGCATGAGATCTGAGCCAGCATTCATAGCACTGCACCCCTGACCACAATAACGGATCCAAAATGTGGGCTTGTGACCCAGACCTGGATAATTAGGGTCCTGTCCCAGGAATTGGAACTGGAGTTGAGAAAAGAGACTCCTTCCCCCTCTGGCTGCGAGGGTGTGAGCCTGGATTTCCCACAGTCTGGTCCAGCTGCCAGGAGATGGCCTGCCTGTAGGAAAGAACCTGATATCCAGAGAGAACAGGGAGAGACCAAGAGAGAGAAAGAGCGAAGAATCTTCAGGCTCCTGATTCCAGCTATCCCTAAGGTCAACTCCACTCTGCTCTTCCCAATTATATGAGCCAATGAATTCCTTTTAAATTCCTTTTGTGCTTAAGAAAGTTAGAGTTGCGGTCCTTTTTTCAAAATCTATGAGCTGCCTTTCTCTCCAAAATACATCCTGAATCTGAGTACTTCTCACCATCTCCGCTGCATTAACCTGGTCCAAACCACCGCTGTCTCTTGCCTGGATGAATGCAACAGGCTCCCATCTCCTCTCTTGCTCCCTGACAAACCACCCAGCAGGCCAACTGATCCTGGAGAAATGTCAGTCCAATGATGTCCCCTCCAGTGATTTCTCTCTGCATCCATATTCCTTATCCTGTTTTGCGGCATGATCTGCTTCTGTCTACCCTGTAACTATTCCGTACCACCTCCCATCATCACTGGGCTTTAGCTGCGTTGCCCTTTGTTGTGTGTTGCTCAGACTTGTGAACCTCATTATTTCTTCAGCAGCTTTGCACCTGCTGCCCCAAGTCTTTGCATCGTTAATTTTTCATCAGTTTTTAGTAACGTAACACAGTAATCATAGCTCCCCATCTATTTCTGTATCATTTTGCTGTTGAAATTATTCACAGAAATTGACACTAGTTGAAATTATTTATGTTTTACTTACTTTTGTGTGGGCTGTCTGTCCCCTAGAGTATGAGCTTCAGGAGACTAGAGACCTTGCCTTTCTTGCTTACCTTCTGTCCACAGTAGGTGTTCGAGTAATATTTATTGAATGAATGAGTGACTGAACGAGGAGGAGCTGGAGTTCCGTTCAGGCCCTAGGTCCCCACCGAACCTCCTTTTCTCTGTTGTCCACATCGCTGGCCAACTCGTAAAGGAGCTTGCACCTGTCACGTGACTTCTTTCAACCTCTTTTGTCATTGGGAAATGAGAACCCTACTCCTTGCTAAGCCAGCTCTAGAGGTGTTTGGAGATGCAAGGAGCTGGTAGGTAGAAAAGCCCACTAATGATCAGAATTGAATGTGTCCGGCTTGGTGGGGGGACACCTTGCTCCTGCCTCCCCACCAAGCCCTTGCTACTCAGCGCTGTTCAACCCGACCTGCTTCCTCCTCTCTGGGTCACCCACACAGCCTCACGTGTCTTGCCTCCCCACCCCCAGCCCTCCAAAGGTCTTATTTTATAGCTTCCTGTGAGGATATCACATGAGGCCATGACCCTCACTGTGAGAAAGCAGAGGCTGTAAAAGGCCAGCCTTGGCTCCCTGCTCGGTGGTTAAATATTGATAACACCAGGAAATAGAGGCCCAGAGTGGGCACACCGCACATCCCCCTGCAATGATGGCGCTCCAAACAGAGGGTCCTCCCCAGCCCGTTCCTCTGGGCTGGCAGGAGGGTTTGGATGTTTTCCTGTTACTTGAGGCCAAGAGATAAGAAGGAAAGTATCGGGCTCCTGGTTCTTGCTGACTGTGAAAGTCAGATGGAGCCTGTTTGCCATCAGCGGCCACTCATTCAAGAGGTCAGTCACCCCGGCGTGACAAAGGAGGCTCCAGGCTGGGTGTGTGCTAAATGCAGAGCTCCCAAATAGGCCCGGCTGCCACAGGCTCTGCCGCACTGCCCCCCAGGTGACAGCTGTGCAGGAAGCTTAGGTGCAAAGACCAGCCAGTGTCCCCTGAAAGGAGGAGGAGGAAGAGAGAAGTCAGTGCTGCTCCCGCCAGCAGACCAGACGAGTCCTCGGAACCCGGGACCCAGGGTGAGTGTCTTCAGCCTGCCTCGGGAATGGGGTGGCAAGTGCCAGGTCTTTGTCAGGAATCATGTCCAGGGGCAGGTGGTTAAGCTCTGATTAAAATGCAGGCATCTCATACTGAGTGAAGTAAGTCAGACAGAGGAGAATTATCCTGTGACATCCCTTATCTGTGGAATCTGAAAAGAAATGATACAAATGAACTTACAAAACAGAAACAGGCTCACAGACTGAGGAAACAGAGCTTATGGCTGCCCCCGGGGAGGGATCGTCAGGGAGTTTGGGATAGACACTGTACACACTGCTGTGTTTAAATGCATAAGCAGCAAAGCCCTGCTATACAGCACAGGGAACTCTGCTCAATGTTATGTGGCAGCCTGGACGTTTGCGGGAGAGTGGATACACGTAGATGTATGGCTGAGTTCCTTCTCTGTTCACCTGAAACTGTCACAACATTGTTAATCAGCTATACTCCAATACAAAATTAAAAGTTCAAAAGAAAAATAAAAAAGAAAAGATAAAAATATAAATAAAGCAGGAATCTCCTGGAGGGGCCTAAGAGCACATGACGACTAAATGCAATATGATATCCTGGATGGGAACCGGAAGCAGGAAAAAGACAATAACAGAAAAGTGAAATGCAAGTAAATCATGACATTTAGCTAATAATTTTTTTAAAATTCAGAGATATTACTACTATGCTGTCTGTAGAAGAAAACTAAATAAGTACTTTGAGGGAATGTGTCCTTTGTTTCTGTAGCATTAACATAGAGAGGGCCAACATGTATCCATCTTATCATTTTGTTTCATGTGTTGCTATATTTTTATTATAACAATATTATGCATGTTTAAAATATACATTCCAATGTGGGCATCAGTCCACATGCAGATGTGTACATTTTTTGATTAGTTCCAGTACCACACTGTCTAGATTACTGGAGTTTTAAAGTGAGTCCGGAAGTTGGGGAGCATCAGTCCTCTAACTTTGTTCTTCTCCTTCAATACTGTGTTGAGTGTCCTGGGCCTTTTGCTTCTCCTTATAAACTTGAAATTCAGTTTGTCAATATCCATAAAATAACTTGCTGGGATTTTGATTTGGGTTGCCTGTATCTATAGATCACGTTGGGAAGAACTGACATGTTGATTAGTTCCACTAATTAAACATCCAAAACTGGAATTTTTGTCCAGAAAGGTATAAATACAATTGATACATACTTTTTTTATTGAGGTATAGTTGATTTACAATATTATATGTTTCAGGTGTATAACATGGTGATTCACAATTTTTAAATGTTATACTCTGTTTATAGTTATTATAAACTATCGCCTGTATTCCTTATGCCGTACAATATATCCTTGCAGCTTATTTATTTTATACATAGTAGTCTGTATCTCTGAATCCCCTACCCTCTCTTGTCCCTCCCCATTCCCTCTTCCCACTAGTAACCACTAGCTTGTTCTCTACATATCTGTGAGTCTGTTTCGCTTCTGTTATATCCTCTAGTTTATTTTTTAGATTCCATGTATAAGTGATACCATGCAGTATTTGTCTTTCTTTGCCTGACTTATTTCACTTAGCCTAATAGCTCTGAGTCCATCCATGTTGTTGCAAATGGCAATATTTCATTCTTTTTTATGACTGACTCCATTGTACGGGTGTACCACATCTTTATCCATTTCTCTGTCAGTGGACATTTAGGTGGTTTCCATATCTTGGCTATTGTAAATAATGCTACTATGAACATCAGAGTGAATGTATCTTTTGAATTGATGTTTTCCTTTTCTTTGGCTAATATATGCATACATTTAAAACACACACAAATAACACAAAATATGTGTTTAGAATATACACACAAAATATATACATTTAAAAATGTAATTACATGTATCGTTTTCACAAAGGTAGTAGGTGCTCAGGAGAAATGTATACAGTACAGAGAAGTGTTCAAAGTGGATATGCTATGGACCCCTAGAGGGAGTTGGTGTTGGCATCTTGACCTCCGTGTTCTTTTCTCTGGGGGTGTATGTCGGGGGAGGGGGGGTGTTCTGCATATGCAACAGGGGTCTGTGGCCGATATCACCAATTAATCCAGGCATTCCTGCATCTGAGACTAGACTAGATCACAACCCTTAACGAGTGCTCTGGAGAAGTTGGAGCTGGAACACAAGATCACATCGATTGGCCATCCCTGTAATTTATCTTTCCATTATTCAGTATATATATATATCTTTCAAATGACTAAGTAGGGAGTGGGCATCTGAGCCCATGAAACTCTTTTAAAAAAAAATCTTTCTTTTTCTCTGACTTCCATCTCTGTCTTGGCACGTGTAGTGACGGTTTTGTTGCTAAGTTGTGTCCAACTCTTGTGACCCATGGACTGTAGCCCGCCAGGTTCCTCTGTCCATGGAATTTCCCAGACAAGAATACTGGAATGGGTTGCCATTTCCTTCTCCAGGGGATCTTCCCAACTCAGGGGTCAGATCCGCATCTCCTGAATTGCGGGCAGATTCTTTACCACCGAGCCACCCAGGAAGCCCTTGGCACATGAATGATGACTCATATATGAAAAACTTGGCTCGGTATTATATTTGTATCAAAATATTTTCCTTCAAAATCTGTAGATGTTTGTTCAGTTTTCTCAGAGCATTTAGAGTTGGAGAAAACTCTGACGTCAGTCTTTTTATTAGTACCTTGTTTTTGTGTTTGGCTGCTTGCCATCCGGTTGTTTTTGGATGTTCCTGGCTGAGCCTGCAAAGGCTATTTTGGATTGGACATCAAGAGTGGGGGGGATTTTGAGATGGCCTCTGGCCTCTCTTTGCCTTGTTGTCCTCTTAGCCCTATGACATGTTTTCATGATTGGTTTGTTCAAAACCCTTTATTTTGATCTCCACTTTTGTCCCCTTTTCCTCCCCTCTCCCTCCCATGCCCAGCGCTGCACCAGAGATAATCTAATGTGTTGAATGTGTCTTCTTTAAAATGTGTCTTTCTAAAATGTGTATTGTTGTTTTGTATGCATGTATTTTGAATTTTTATAAATGGTGTTGCATGCTCCCTTATGATCCTTGGGGATACTTTCAGGATATGAATACGCTCAGGAGTAGAACTGCTGGGTCACGTGTACACTTACTTTGACTAATTTGGTCTCTAGATGGCCGCCCCAGTCTACACACCCTGGCAGTGCATAAGGCTACAGCCCCAGAACCACACCAACACCTGGCATTATCCACCTTCCAAACTATGCCAGTCTAATAGATGTCAAGCGGTGTTTCATTTCATTTTAATTGTCATCCTTCTGATTTCCAAAGAGTTTAAGCATATTTTCATATGCTTGCTAGCCTTTTGAGTTTCCTGTTTTGTAAACCGCCTGTTTATATTATCTATTAGGATTCTAGTCTTTTTCCTGTTAATTTGTTAGAATTCTTTGTACATTTTAGATATCAGTTTCTTCTGGGTTTTAAGCATCACAAGTATCCTATCCCAGTCAGAAACGTGTTTACTACTGTATTGAGAGTATTCTTCATTGAACAGATCATCTTATTTTGATATAATCAAATTCAACAGTTTTCTGTTGCTATTCAATGGCTTAAGAGTGTATGGGTTTAAGAAGTGCTGCCCTGCCTCTATTAACTTTGCACTCTTTCCTATTGCACTGAGGCCTCTAATATTGGGGTCTCTGTGTGTGTGCTGTTTGTTAGATGTGCGTCTGTGCACGATGTGTGCTAGTCGTGCCCGACTCATGGGCTGTAGTGACCCCTGGACTGTAGCCCGCCAGGCTCCTCTGTCCATGGATTTCCCAGGCAAGAATACTAGCATGGGTTGCCATTTACACCCCCAGGGGATCTTCCCAACGCAAGAATTGAACCTGCATCTCCTGCATGGGCAGGTGGATTCGAGCCACCTGGGAAAGCCCTAGATGTGCGGCTGGTCTTCCTTTTCTCCATAGACTGAGCCAGTTTTCCGGACACCATCTACTAAACAATTCCTTCTTTCCCTACTGGTCAACAGAGCTATCCTTACCTTAGAAATATCAAGCTTCTGCATGAATATAGGTCTCTATGAAATCTCTGTTCCCATGCTTTGGTATAATGGCTTGGTTTTATGTCAGAACCACATTTTTTATTATAATACATCTCAACATCTGATGGGGCCAGTCTCCCCTCTTAGTCTTTTTTTCGATGTTTATGTACTCAGTCCTGTCTGACTCTGCAGTTTACTTTGTCTATATAAATACTAGAATAAGTGTATCAAGGTCCTCAAAAAACATCCGGTTAGAATTTTGGCTGAGATTGCATTGAATTTATAGATTTATTTGGGAATAACTGATATCTTAGTAAGTTTATCCTGTCTGAAAACATAAATCCCGCTCTATTTATTCAGATCATTTATTATTATTATCTTGTTCTAGAGTTTAAAAGTGTTCTTCAAGGGACTTCCCTGGTGGTCCAGGAGTTAAGAACTCCATGCTTCCACTGCAGGGGGCACAGGTTCTATCTCTGCTCGGGTACCTAAGGTCCTACATGCCCTGCAGTACAGCCCACCCCGCCAAAAAAAAACCCGCATATGCTGCTGTGCTACTGTGGGGTGCTGCTACTGTGAATGATCTTATTTTTATTTAATTTTCCAGTTTCACTAATAATGGGAGAAATACTATTTCGAGCTTGTACACAGCAACTTCAGTGAATGCGTCTATTAGTTCTATTGTTTATTTTTCTAGGTATTAATAGATGATCTTGTCATCTGAAAATTATGAGTTTTAACTCTTTCTTATCAAGTCGTACACTTCCTTTTCTTTCTTTATAGCACTTGTTAGGACCTCTAGGACTATATTAAACTGTAATGGTCCAAATTTAACCTGCAGCTACCTTTGGCACTTCACCATTCTCTACTCTGGATCCTGGGTATGTTGATATCCAGGAGAGAGATGGTGATAGGCCCAGCCTTCATCACGTGGGGGAGACAGGCACCTGTGATTGGCCAGTACAGGAAAATCCGCTGCTAAGGAAGCTTGGTGAAGGAGTGGAGTGGACTGCAGAAGCTGGAGGGGATGCTCCAGGCAAGAACTGGAGAGACCCTGCAAGGGTCAGTCCCACAGCCCATCAGTGGCTCAGTCCTCCCCACAGTCCGCATCAGTGCTCCTCCCCACGTGCAATGAGTTTTAATAAAGATTTGAGTGGCTCCCACTTCCATGGTCTCGCTGCTTCAGGCCTCCTCCCCCTCACCCGCTCCGGGAGTTCCAGCTATTTCAGTCCTGTAACTTTGGGTCCAGGGAAGGGTAGGGTTTGGGCCCAGGGTTTAGGCAGGGAGGGGAGAGTAAGTTGGAGTGGGATATCCATTCATGCTCCATTCTTCGTTTCCAGGAGTCTTCAGGCCTTTGTCAAGGGTCATAACCCTAGTAGGCCAGGTGAACAGCTGGGAGCGAAGGGGTCTGAGAACTTCCTTGTCAGAAACATATCCCAACCAGGAGCAAGGGCATGAACTACAGAGAGGGGCTAACCGTAGCCCCACCCATCACCGAGGTGCCTCTGGAGCTGCTGGAAGAAATGCTTTGGCTTTTCCGAGTAGAGGATGGTAAGCGGCAGGGATGGGTGGTGGGGGTGCACTCTCCTGGCTGAAGCCCCCATCATGGTCCCCTCATCCATGGCAGGCTGCATGTTTCCTCCAGGGCAAGAACTGAGGCTGAGGGTCTCACTACCCAGAGGGGCCTGGCTAAACTGTGCTCTCCCTTCCTCAGGGCTGGTCACTCATGTACTCACCCATCCTGTCATTCACAAATATTTATTAAGTTCCTTCTGTGCACCAGGGACTGTTCTCAGCATGAGGGTTAGAGAAGTGGAAACACACAAAAATCTCTGCCCTCATAGAGCATTCCTTCTAGTGAAAAAGGAAAACCAACAAATGACTAAAATGCATAGCATGCTGGTGAAATGAGTAATAGGGAGAAAATTTAAGCCAAGAAAGGAATAGGAAGTGTGCAGCCAGGGAATGTAATGTGGTCAAGGAAGGCCTCGCTCAGAAGCTGATGTTTGAATAAAGGCTTGCAGGAGGTGACAGAATTAGCCATGCAGGTTATGTGGGGAAAGGCATTCCTGGTAGAGGCAACAGTAGATGCAAAAGCTCTGAAGCTAGATGCTGCCTCATCTGGGTACGGTATGGACAGATCCTGATTATCCAAACTCAGATGAGCTACTTTATGTATTATCTGCAGGCAGCTTGTCAAATCTAATTTAACTGCCACCCTTTCTTCCCTCCCTCCCTCACTTCTTTCCTCCCTCCCTTGCTTCCTTCTTCCCTTCCTCCCTCCCTCTTTCCCTTGTACTGCACTTGGCCAGCCCCTAGCAAAACGCTGAAGATGGTGAAGTTTATCTTCACTACACACCTCCTTTCCCCATTATTATTATCCCACTGCAGTGCTCTCTCCCTCAGGTAGATGAGAACTTCTTTGGAGCAGAGATCTCTTCTCCCCGTGTCCCCTACTTTGGACCAGGAGTTCCCTGGCTCATCTTCAGCTTGGTTAGTCTCTCTCTACAATATGTGGCCCACAGCAGGGGGAAGCTGATGCTGTGAGTTGGTCTGTTAGGGGCCTGAGGGGCACCCAGCCTGTCCTTAAGGCTCTATCCTGTGTGTCCCTTCCCAGCAACTCCTTGGAATAGTTCCATGTTCGTCCTGGCGGCCTTGGTGGTCATTATAAGCTTCATCCTCTTGGGAAGGAACATCCAGGCAAACAGGTGAGGAGCTGGTCTAGGGGTGGTCTCTGGAGGGTGGAGAAATCTAAAGAGGGGTCATCTAGAGACCTTGGCTGTCCACCCTTTGGGTCAGCAAAATGCAGCCTGTAGGGTTTTGTTTGTTTGAGAACCCAAAGCTGCAGAAAAACTAGCAGCTGTCCCTGATGACCGTTCCCTGGCCAGCAAGCAGGGCGGGGGCTGGTGTGTCTCAGAAATCAGGATCACTGGCTCTGGAGTCATACAGGCTGGGTTCAGATTCCAGTTCTGCCACTCACTAGCTGGGCAAGACACTCAGTTCCTCCAGGCTGGCTTCTCCTTCTATAAATGGCAACCGTGATGGATTCTTTCCTCCTAGGATTGTGGGGAGTGCTCAGTGGGCACTTCTGCAGAATTAGGGATGTGGTTGCATGGGAAAACCTTGTGCTACTCCAAGGCCAAATGCAGGGCATGGATAGAGACCTGAGATCACTTGGGACTCCTGGGTAGTTCTGACATTTTTATAACAATATTACTCCTTAACCCTGAATGAACAAATCACTGCGTAAGAATGTTAAACACAGAAATCTGTGCCTCACCTTAGAGATTCTGATGCAGAGGGTTTGCAGGGGGAGGGGACCTGGGCACTGGCATTTTGTTAAACTCTCTGGATGAGTCCAGGACTAACTTTTGAAAGCTCCTTGAGGGCAGGAACTACATTTGACTCAACTTTGTTTCCCCAAGCAACTGGTACAGTGTCAGATTCTGGAAGTTATTCAACAAATACTTGGTTCACTCATTCCCATTCATTCATTCAATAATTACTATATCCTAGTAATTAGCAGTAACTTTTAAACAGTAATGCTGAGAATCCCTCCTCAGATCTGTATCATGGTTTGAAACTCTGAAGGCACCTTCACATTCTCTCACTTGATCAAACCAGCCCTGTAAGGTGGGGCTGGCACAAATTACTTAATCCCATTGTACAGAATAAGCTCACTGAGGATCCATGGAAGGGTTGGCCTAACCTCCAAGCTCTTCTTCCTATGCTATTTTATGTCATCTCATAGTTCTGCTATAAATCCAGAAAGAACGAACTCAGGTATTTCATTCACATCAGTAACTAGTCGTTACGAACTGCTACGGCTCAGTCGTCATTTATTCCACAGAATAAGCCAAGCACTGCTCTGTGCCAGGTTCTGTGCCGGGAATGGGGACCACGGGGCTGGACAAGAGAGATTCAGCCCCAGTCTTATGGAGCTGACAATTTGGAGGGGAAACAACTGTAGTTGAGAATGACAGGTGATGACTGTGGGATATATAAAGGTGGGATCTAGGGCCCTGAGGGCAAACAAGAGACGGAGGCTGGGCTGACCAAGGGACAGCATGCCCCAAGCTCAAGGGAGGAGCAGGAGGGCCCAGGGGGCTGTAGTGTGGACTGTGGGGGCGGGAGGAAAGGGAGGTCAAGAGGCAGCAGGGCCCAGAGTGCACATGCCCTGGGGGCTCCCTAAGGAGTTTTCAGGTTCTAGCTCATGGGCACTGGGGAGCCAGGAAGAGCTTTGTACAGGGACATGAAAGGTTTATGTCTTAGCGAGATCAGTCTGCGAGAAGGACCCAGAGGGGTAGTGCCTCTGAGAAGGTGACTTCTCCTCTCTCAGACTGTCAGGAAGCATCCGCCCCAGCAAAGTCACCTCAGAGGCAAGGCAGCTGTCCTCAGGAGCAGCGGACAGTCGGATGTCCCCCTATGACCCAGACAGAGTGTCTGGGCAGTCAGCTCAAACCCCGGTGGGGTCTCTCCACTAGGAGATCTAGGGGTGGGGACTTGGAGTAGAACCACCTCGGAGGGAAGATGTTTGGGTAAGTTACTGGTAGGAACGCTGGGTCTTGAATGCCAGGTTCCAGAAGTGGGCAGTGGGAAGCCAGTGAAGGTACTTGAGCTGAGGACTCTGGAATCATGGCTGCTGTGTGCAGGCTGGTTTGGAGACATAAGCACCTGGAGGCAGAGGATTAGGTAGGAATTTCCTGCTACGGTCTGTCTTGGGATGGAGTGGAGTGAGGGTGGGGATGGGGTAATAAGGACTACACTAAGCAGGATGAAAGTGTGGCTTGGTGAAAAGAACACAGGACTGGGAGTCAGGAGAGAAATGCATGCCCCAGGCACATGTTCCTCAGGCTCCTCTGAGCCATATTATGTCACTTGCAAGAGGAGCAACAGTAGCTGAGTTCACAGATGGCACTCCGGGTTTGGTAAGATGAGGCATGGAGAAGTCTAAGATGTTTCTCTGCCAAAAACCTATCAAACCATCTCAGCTTTCTCCCCAGACTGTTTCCAGAACTGTGTACTGGATTTACCCCCTCAAACTTGCTAACCTACTTGGGAGCCCCAACCACTGCTCCAACTACTTGGTACCCCCACACAGGGAACCCACATTCAATAATGTTTTCTCTCCTCCCAGAAATCAAAAGAAGCTGCCACCGGAAAAACAAACTCCAGAAGTCCTGTACTTGGCTGAGGGCGGAAACAAAGATGACAACAACCTGACCATCCTAACAGAGACTTTGCTCTCTGAAAAGCCAACTTTGGCCCAGGGAGAAACGGAGGCAAAAAACAGGGATGTGCCGCTGGTCCGTCTTCCAGACCCACAAGAATCTGAAAGCTAGTCAGGGTGCAGGGCAGTGCCCCCGGAGTGTTAGCAGACAGAGTGAGTGAACTGCAATCAAACTAAAACCCTGTTTTGAAAAAAACGAACAAAATCTTTTTATTAAAATGCTGCTGGATGTGGGCAGTTGGAGTTGCATAGTTTGTTCAAATGGCAGTGGGCCACACATAAGAGGCTTAGAGTGAAAGTGCGAAATCCAGAGCCAGCCTGCGGGTCAGGAAGCCTGGTCAGACTCCTCCCGTGGTCTTGAGGAGTTCCCAGCCTCCCTCTGACCTCGGCTTCTCCATCTGTAGAATGTGGCCAAAGCCTGGGCTGGAGCTCCTGTTTTCAATCCAAACTCCTGGATGGGCTGAGCAAGGAAGGGGCAGGGTTCTGGGCTCAGAATTCATTTCCCCTCCCTTCCCTCCATCTGATCCACCAAGGAAGCCCTGGACAGAGGGGCCTGGTGGGCTACAGTCCATACAGTCGCACAGAGTCGGGCACGATGGAAGTGACTCCGCATGTATACACGCCCTTCCCCCATGGAAGACTTCCTCTGGGCCTGGGGCCCTGCAGTAAACAGAGCTAGAAAACTATGAAACCCTCTGCCTCTGAGGCCTTTCTCTTACTAACCATGGGATCCCAAAGGAGTGTCTTGATCCCGTGTGTGAGCCACAGTGTTGCAGTACAAGCTGGGGTGGCAACCCCAAATAATTTATGAAAAATTTATGAACCCAAAATGCTGTAGGTTCTATCTTACAAAAGGGGACTTTGAACACACAGACCCATTGCCAAAGATCCTAGGTCCTGCCATCCCAGACTAGAGACAGAATACGCAGAACACTGTCTCTCCTTACTGGATGCCTGGTACACCCAGGGTGGGCTCCCTGGAGTCCTGGGTTATTGTCATTGGAGAGAACGACTTTGCTCTGCAGTTTTGACCAGTCACCTTGAGAAGGCTGGTCCTGATGGTCTGTGGACAGAGTCCTTGACTTAAGGTTGGAAAATACAGGGGCCCTGCCTCCCGGTGAAACACCCCAGAGGCTCCCTGCACTGGCCAGCCTGCAGCACTTTCCCTCCACCTTCACTGAGAGGCAAAGCACTGGAAATACCCCTTCCCCAGACACCTTTGCTTCTCACAGGCTGAGTAGGATTTCTCAACTAGATTTTACTTGAATAAACTGTGGGGTTTGTGGCCTGGGGGTTCTGCGAGGTCAGAAGACAAGAGGAGGGTCAGGCTCCAGCCCTCCAAAACCTGCACCTGCCCTACCCTGCCCTGCCTGTCCACCAGGAGGTGCTGGGACTTCAGGGTGGGCTGCTCTCAAGCCTCAGAAAGGCCTCATGAAGCTGTCCACCCAGAGCCGTCCCCTGGGGGCCACATCAGGCCTGGCTGTAGATGGAGCAGGAAAGTGGGTGATGGCACCATGAAGCATGTTGCCATTTTCTTCCATTTCTGGCTGACCCCAGGTCTCCACGTTGTCACAGTGGTGTTTCCTTCAGAGTGAGGGATACAGTGGTTACCATGGAAACTAAGGCCTGGAGGGACCAGGAACAGCATTCCTGTCTGTCCCTACAGCTCCTACAGTGATCTGGGTGTCAGGGACACTGTCTGGCGCTGGAGGAGGGTTCAGCTGTCCGCTGGATGGTGAGGGCTACTATTCCATCAGAAGGAAAGCCGGTGGTGAGAAGCCAGCCCCTGCCAGGCAGACGGCCCAGTGCCGAGCCTGGGATCCTGAGCAGGGGCCCTCAGAAGATCTTGAAGCCCTTCAATAGCGTCAGGGTGGGTGCCTTGCGCTTGCTCTGAGCCCGGGATGACTTCACAGTGACCAGCTTGGCCTGCGCCACAGCAGGCATCTCCTTCAGGCTGGTGGTAGAAAGTGTGTTGAAGGTGCAGCTGGCCAGCCCGTGGCGGGCCGTGAGTGGGGCCTGGTGATGCACAGCTCGCTCCTCCGAGATGAAGAGAGGCCTGGCCAGGGAGTTCTTCTCCAGCTCCCGCCGCGCCTCCCGTACTGCCTCATGGAAGACGTGCTGCACGTGCTCAAAGTCCAGGCAGGCAGAGACCTCGAAAAACAGACACCCGAACCTGCCCGCCAAGGCGGCGCCCTCTGCCTGGGTGACCTGCCTGGCGAGGAAGCAGGGGGAGTCAGGGTCAGGAGCATCTGAGTCATGCAGGCCCAGCCCTACTCCTGGCTCCTCATTTACCAGCTCCATGACCTGGAGCCATCTTCATCTCTCTGAGGCTCAGTTTTACTCATCAGTAAAATGGGAGAATGACAGCCGCCTCTCAGGGTTAAGATTAAGAAAGACGATTTGTGTCAAGGGCCTAGCATAGTCCCTGCTCAGTAAATGGCAGCTGATGTCACCTAAGCCAGAATGTCAGAACGAGATTGAGGGGAAAGAAGCTGTCCCAAAGTCCCTGGCTAGACCTTGTCTGTGGCCAGAGGAAGATGGCCGCTCTCAGCCCCACGTCTCCTCAGCTCATTTCCTTGGTCAGGAAATGAGCCGCCCTCAGCCCTGGGGTGTGGATTAAGCTCTGGAGAGAGGTGGTGGTTTGGTCAGAAGCATGTGAGACCATGGTGTCTACAGAGGCCTGGTGGGCTATGGTCGGGACTCAGGACGCCTGTGGTCAGCAGAGCTCTCAGGGCTCATGGGAACTTCTGCTGCCTGCCCAGAGAGCAAGGGTGAAAACACAAGAGAGGGAGCAGCACCTACTCCCACTTTATCCGGTACCACCTCCCATGGCGGTGGGATTACGTATTTGTAACCACCTCTCATGACGGTGGGATCAAGTATTTGCAACCACCTCTCATGAACTGTATAAAAGGTCAAAAAATTATGATACCACAAGATGATTCCCTCAGGTCTTAAAGTGCCCAGTATGCTACTGGGGAAGAGTGAAAAAGAATTACCAATATCCCCAGAATGAATGAAGCGACTGGGACAAAGCAGATATGACACTCAGTTGTGGATGTGTCTGGTGATGAAAGTAAAATCCGATGCTGCAAAGAACAGTATTGTATAGGAACCTGGAATGTTAGTTAGGTCCATGAATCATGGAAAATTGGAGATGGTAAGAATAAACATTTACATCCTAGGAATCAGCAAACTAAAATGGATGGGAATGGGCGAATTCAGATAACCATTGTATCTACTACTGTTGGCAAGAATCCCATAAAAGAAATGGAGTAGCCCTCATAATCAACAAAAGAGTCTGAAATACAGAACTTGGGTGCAACCTCAAAAATGACAGAATGATCTCAGTTCATTTCAAGGCAAGCCATTCAACATCACAATAATCCAAGTCTATGCCCCTACCACCAGTGCCGAAGAAGCTGAAGTTGATCATTTCTATGAAGCCCTAGAAGGCCTCCTAAACTAACACCTAAAAAATATGTTCTATTCATCATCAGGGATTGGAATTCAAAACTAGGTAGTCAAGATATACCTGGAGTAACAGGCAAGTTTGGCCTTGGAGAACAAAATGAAGCAGGGCAAAGGCTAACTGAATTCTGCCAAGAGAATGCATCAGTCATAGCAAATACTTTTTCAACAGCGCAAGAGATGACTTTACACATAGACATCACCAAATGGTCAATACCAAAATCAAATCAATTACACTGGAGAAGCTGTATACAGTCAGCAAACAACAAGACCTGGAGCCAACTGTGGCTCAGATCACCAGCTTCTTATAGCAAACTTCAGGCTTAAACTAAAGAAAACTGGAAAAAACACTAGGCCAGTCAGAT
>SJYQ01058005.1:3108-18990 GCA_006410935.1 Redunca redunca
CTAAATAGACATTTCTCTGAAGAAGACATACGGATGGCTAACAAACACATGAAAAGATGCTCTACATCACTCATTATTAGAGAAATGCAAATCAAAACCACAATGAGGTACCATTTCACACCAGTCAGAATGGCTGCGATCCAAAAGTCTGCAAGCAATAAATGCTGGAGAGTGTGGAGAAAAGGGAACCCTCTTACACTGTTGGAGGGAATGCAAACTAGTACAGCCACTATGGAGAACAGTGTGGAGATTCCTTAAGAAATTACAAATAGAATTGCCTTATGACCCAGCAATCCCACTGCTGGGCATACACACCGAGGAAACCAGAAGAGAAAGAGACACATGTACCCCAATGTTCATCGCAGCACTGTTTATAATAGCCAGGACATGGAAACAACCTAGATGTCCATCAGCAGATGAATGGATAAGAAAGCTGTGGTACATATACACAATGGAGTATTACTCAGCCATTAAAAAGAATTCGTTTGAATCAGTTCTAATGAGATGGATGAAACTGGAGCCAATTATACAGAGTGAAGTAAGCCAGAAAGAAAATCACCAATACAGTATACTAACGCATACATATGGAATTTAGAAAGATGGTAATGATGACCCTGTATGCGAGACAGCAAAAGAGACACAGATGTGTAGAGCGGACTTTTGGACTGAGGGAGTGGGAGAGGGTGGGATGATTGGGGAGAATGGCATTGAAACATAAACATGTATACTACCATGTAAGAAACGAATCGCCAGTTTATGTCCAATGCAGGATACAGGATGCTAGGGGTTGGGGCACAGGGATTACCCAGAGAGATGTTATGGGGAGGGAAGTGTGAGGGGGGTTCCTGTTTAGGAACACATGTACACCCATGGTAGATTCATGTCAATGTATGGCAAAACCAATACAGTATTGTAAAGTAAAATAAAGCAAAAATAAAAATTTAAAAAAAA
Source organism: Redunca redunca (assembly GCA_006410935.1). Lineage (NCBI taxonomy): Eukaryota > Metazoa > Chordata > Mammalia > Artiodactyla > Bovidae > Redunca > Redunca redunca. Next base: position 4,060 of record SJYQ01058005.1, read on the forward strand.
AATGTTTGGGATAGTGAAAAATTCAGGAATTAGTGGTAATTGCCCAACACTATAAAGAATCTTAATGTTATTATTATTTACATAGAAGTTGTTAAAATCTCTAATTTTTAGTTATAAATAACTATATGTTTGTATTCAGTAGCTCAATAGTGTCCAATTCTTTGCAAGCCCATGGGTTATAGCCTGCCAGGCTCTTCTGTCCATGAGATTTCCCAGGCAAGAATACTGGAATAGGTAGCCATTTTCTCCTCCAAGGGATCATCCCAACCCAGGGATCAAACCTGCATCTCCTTTATCTCCTACACTGCCCACAGAATCTTCACCATTGAGCTACCAGAGATGTAACTGAATGTTAATACTTTACTGCAACTGAAAAACTATGAAAGAAAAAATCAACATGGGCATTTTCCAGAGATGAAAACATATTCAGCTTACATGAAATAGTTAAAAAGTTTCCAAATATCAAAATGCTACAAAGACAAGAAAAATGCTTCCTTGTTTGACTTCTGAGATTTTGATCAAAATTAACTCATATCTGCTCAAAGAATAAGGTCAGTCTTCTTTCAAATCAACAAAAAAAATCACTTACTTGCTGGGACAATGCAATAATAAGTCAATGATAAATGTCTGCCAAGCTTTTTCTTTATTAAGTGCATCCAGGGCTGTTGGAACTAGAGCAAAACATAAACTCATCACTTCCAATGCTTCACAGCAAACCTGTTCATCTTCCACGTCTGGCTTATGGCTTAGACTGCTGGTCTGCAAAATGATGAGGAGTAAACTACTGGTGATACACTGAAGAAAACTTTCAAAATCTTCTAGTTAGTATTTAAAACTATACCCACTAAAAACCATTTGTCTTTAGTCTCTTTACCTGTAGCTTTTGAGACTCTTTAGAATATATCCCAAAATGGATTAAAGGAACATATTTAATAAAAGCTAAGTATTGCTTCCTTGTCCTTCTGGACACGAGTGGTATATTTCTGCACTTGTCATGATGTCTTTCTAAATAGTAACTCTAGTACTGGACTTAGAATGTTGATTAGTTTTATTTTATAGCTTTATCTATAATGCCACTTTATTAAAGAAGCAATTAGCTTACACAAATGTTGAGGAAGGCTATTCAAAACTTTCTTAATGTCAAAGATATTTGCCTGTTGCTGCTAAGTCACTTCAGTCGTGTCCAACTCTGTGCAACGCCATAGACGGCAGCCCACCATGCTCCTCTGCCCCTGGTGTGGGTTGCCATTTCCTCCTCCAGTGCATGAAAGTGAGAAGTGAAAGTGAAGTCGCTCAGTAGTGCCCAACTTAGCAACCCCATGGACTACAGCCTACCAGGCTCCTCCATCCATGGGATTTTCCAGGCAAGAGTACTGGAGTGGGTGCCATTGCCTTCTCCATATTTGCCTGTAGTTAATAATTTTATATCTGTTTCCACTTATCAAAAAATAAAATCAATATAAGATACGCCTAAAATGGACCAGTCATTTAAATATCCAAAAAGAGGAGCCTTACAATTCCAATATCCACTCTCTCCTCTGAACTATATATAAGTGACTGCTTCAGACAAGTAAATAGAAAATCTAGGAGCAAAACAGTCTTATTTCTGTAAATAATTTGTTTTATCAAATGAGGAAGAGGGATAATACTGAAACAGTAAAAACTGTTGCTACACCTNTAAAATAATCAAGTAAAATATCTGAATGTTATGATTCCACAAAGTCACAGAAAGCACAATAATGAAAGGAAATTGGAAAAAGCAAATTCTTTACAGCTTAACTATATTCAACTCAATGAGACATTAGAAAAAAAATTAGAAGAAAGCTGCCTTACGGTGAGATCCATAAGTAGTTTATTTTCAAAGTAAAAATGTTCATATTCTCATGCTAATTACAGTATTTTATTTTAAACCATTAGATACACAAGTGACTTCGTCTTCAAAGAGGGCAGACAAGACAAAAATTTAGTCATGTGCAAAATTAACATTCACATAAAGGAATACATTTCCGTAATGACTCTTACCATCTCATAAATTTTAGTGATTTCTTCATTTGGGCTAAATACTAGCTCTAATGTCCCACATCCTGATGCCCAGGTGATTTTCTGTATAGCTCTAATAACACAAATATCAGGCATGTATCTTGAAGCCTGAAAGAAAACAAATCATTAGTAGTGCTGACACCAGTGTTTTCAGGAAACAAAAATTTCTTTACTGTGAAAGTAGTAGGATAAAAGGCCCTATATAAAGTAACTATGCCTCCTTCTTCTGATAGTCTATGTTTTCTTTAAGGTCCAAAGTAGATAAAGTCTGGCAGATGCAAATTATTACATATAAGATGAATAAACATTTACAAGGATTGTTTAATACCCGATGATAAACCATATGGGAAAAAAATGTGAAAAAGAATATATACACACACACATACATAACTGAATTACTTTGCTGTATGGCAAAAATTAACACAACACTGTAGATCAACTATACTTCAATAATGTTTAAGAAATTTTAAAATGAATAAATAAAAACAAAGTTTTGGTCTCATTTTTCTGAATCTTCAAATGAAGTCTTAGTATGCATTTTGATGAAGCAAAAATATGCTTCTCAGCTATAGCGACAATATAGGCTTCAGGTTAAGATCTAATGTAGCTCAAACATTGTTCACAAGACTTTTACAAATACAGAAACCAAATTACCCAGCCATTCCAATCCTGTAAATTTACCCAGAAATGAGAAAACATATGCCCAAGAAGCACTTGTGACGTTCATTTCAATAGTAAAGAAAACTAGGAATAACACAAATGTTCATTAGCAGAACACACAGAATGACAATACAATGTGGTTTTACTCAAAATGAATTCACTACTGACACATAATTTCACAATCATGCTGATTAAAATAAGCCAGACACAAGAGTATATTATATGATTCATGTAAACTTTAAAAACATGACAATTTTACAGTAACAAAAAGTAACAATAAATGTCTAGGTTCATAAGAAAGAGCTGTTGGGACTAACGGAAATATTCTGTTACTTGACTACATAATTAAACATTATGTCAAAACTCAGTATATGTTTTATTTTGATCTAGTTTATTCATTATAAATTCTAGCTCAAAATTCCTACTCAAGGGTTTTTTTAGAGTACTTTCTAAAGTATTAATATTAATACATATTAAATTTTACTAAATTTTAGCTAACGTAAGAGAATCTAACGTGAAAAATCTCAGAGTATTCAACCTCAAATTGTGGTAATATTTTTGAGTTAAGTAGAATTGTGTCAAGAACAATAAAAAAGTAAGCCATCCAAGATCCCAGAACTTTCAAAGTTTGATACTAACCTCTTCAGATATTTGTTGAGCAAGACGTATTGATACATTTCTAAGAATACACTCAGATGATGGGTTAGGAATGCTCTGAAGAGCATTTTGTAGCACCACTGCTTGATCATGAGTAACTTGGTTAATCTGAAAAAAAAAAATTTACCTTTTTACTTGGAGTAAAAACTTGTATATATCTAAACTTCAAAAGTTTGTACACACAAAAATTCATCAATACATTCCTTATCCATATTCTCTATCATCCTTTCACTTATCTACAGTAGAATGTATGGTCTTCCATACAAAAAGTATTTCAGATTGTCAACCAGTAGACTTCTACAGTTGGCTGCCTTTTAAAGTTACAACTTTCCTCTGCAAATTCCAATTTCATATGAATGCAATAATGTTTCTACAACTGTATTCTTTTTCACTTGCATAAGATACTGACAGGGTTCTAAACAAATCTACTTGCCTCCAGTTAAACCCTTTGCTAGCTCTCATACTCAACAAATGACCATACTTGCCATGATATGACTAAGAAAAGTGGGGATACCAGATAAAGAGATTTTTGATTTCTTACCACCTAAACTCTAAATTCATTTCTCTCGCTTTCTTTCCTTTCAGTTTTTAAAATATTTTTGATGTTTTGTTCAAAAGCATTTTCTTTCTCCATGTTTTAAACTTCATCACCCAAGAAACATGAGTAAGTCCTCACAACTTAATCTTCCCAGTTTTCTGTATCAACCTTCTACAGTTAAGTTTTGGTAAGCAAATCTTTTCAAAAATAGAAATTTAAAAAATCTAAGAGTTTGTGGAGGTGTTGCCATAATCTCTAGGTAGACAATGAAAATTTACAGCTCTTTAAGGTTTCCAGCTCTTCTCTATTAATTGCAAATCAAAGAAGTTTAACCTTCTGTTTAACTTACTGTTATTTATATTATTATTATAATTAGCACACACATATTATTTAAAGATCTATTTGCTAGGTGCTACTAAATGAGATTTCAAATAAAAATCGCATGAAGCAGTTTTAGTACAATTTCAGAATCCACTGCATCTTCAATCAGTTAAACTCTTGGGTCATTTTGAATATTAGAGCCAAGCTACTTTATCTGCTTAGACTGTTTCACTTAAAAATAAGACAGAAATATCATGATGGGGAACACATGTACACCCGTGGCAGATTCATGCCAATGTACGGAAAAACTAATACAGTATTGTAAAGTAAAATTAAAAAAATAAATAAATAAAAAATAAGAAATAAAACAGACTGAACAAATATACTGATTAAATGAGATGAAGTATAATGACTAACATTAAGAGACTTAATGTATTTAGATGATTACAAATTTCAAATAACTAGCCTGAACTCATACATGAATCATGTAAACTTCTGTTAACTTTTGTCATACTGTACCTTAAGCTATATAAGACATATAACAGAGGCATAATTGTTTACTCAATGAATAAAACCATGTTTTCAAACTGTTAATTCAACCTTACTAATTATTAGGGTTTATTTTCATGTCAAAGTCTTATGACACTTTTACACTGAAACTGTTCTTGTTAATTAAATTAAGATCACTACTGATATGCTGATTTCTAGTTCAACTCATTAAACTGAGATGTGGATTAAGCAAGTTTTGTAAGACAAAAGTAACTATTTCCTTTTACTTATCATGTTGACAGAACTAAATATTCTCTTTAAAAAAACAAGGTCTCAAATTGTTCACTGAAGAAGAATTAAAGTAAACAAAAGATTTTTAAAGTATAAATGTAAAAAAAACACTATGAAGTTTTACTTAAGAGTATAAATTCTTAAATCCATGAAAAAAAATACATGGAATTAGTTTTATCAGTTACAGTAGTTATCAAATTGTAACCCACTTCTCTATATTATATGCAGTCCTATAATAAACATTTTTTAAATACTAATTTTTCACTTAGCTCCTTGTTTGAATGTGGGAAACTTGAAATGCACCTTCCCAAGTAGCACTAGTGGTAAAGAACCTGCCTACCAATGCAGGAGACATAAGAGACATGGGTTGGATCCCCTGGGTCAGGAAGATCCATTGGAGAAGGGCACGGCAACCCACTCAGGCAACCCACTCCAGTATTTCTGCCTGGAGAATGCCATGGACAGAGGAGCCTGGTGGGCTACAGTTCATGGGGCCACAAAGCATCGGACGTGACTTAAGTAACTTAGCAGCACGCATGTACCTTTGGATCTTTATAACATTTCCTAAATAGTAAGTCTTAGGGAAAAAGACAAGACATGTCTTTTATCTACTTCGGTAAGGCCCCACACTACGATCATGACCAAAACCTATCAGTTTTTATGTACATATACACAAAAGGAACAGTATAAAGCAATCTAACTTACAGTGAAAACATGGCACTGTAACTTTTTTTTAATTTACTTACACAAATTTTAACCTTTTAAATGAAACTTTCAAAATTATACAGAAACAGAAAGAATATAAAAATCTTGAAGCGCCAACTATGTAGCTTCAATAATTATAAATGAAAAACCAATCTTGCTGCCCACATCACCCCACAATTATCTGAGAAAATTCTAGACATTCTATTTCAAAAGAAATGACTCAGCATATGATGCCTATTTTTTAAAAATCTCGTGTTTATTTTAATTACTTATTTATTATTATTTTTTTTTAGCTGCCCTGTGCTGTTTGAAAAATCTTAGTTCCCTAACGTGGGCTGAACCTGATCCCTAATGTAGGCTGAACCTGATCCCTAATGTGGGCTGAACCTGATCCCTGAAATGAAAGTGCTGAGTCCTTACCACTGGACAACGGGGTAATTCCTAATAACTCTTCTTTTAAACAAAACCCAAAATACTAATATCCCACCTAAATAATAAAAAACAACTTCAACATCAAAATCTAGTGATTATTTAAATTTCCCTGGTTAAGAACTAAGTCATTTCTAAAGGAAAAAATCTATCTCTAAGCCACTTCTTCTTGAGCAATTTAATCAAGTCATCACTTGTAATGAATAAGCTCAAGAGAAAGGTTAACACTTTCAAACTCTGCACCAAATCTCATGTCTTGATTTGCTTTAAGGATGGTACCAGCATAAAGAGTCTTTGGCAGTCACTGTGGTTAAGCTGGTTGGTGGAAAGGGAGATGGGCAGTTTGCAAAATAAATCTTTTCTTTTATAACCACTTGTCTGTGTATGCCTTTCAGGTACAAGGTAACAAAAGATCAGTGTGAAGTTTTTATGAGACTTGAAGGAAAAGTCAAAACAATACTTAAGGGTAATGAAATATCCTCTTTGGTTAGTGTAATCGGTATATGTCATTCACATTTTCAGACTTCCCTGTCAGTCCAGTGGTCAAGGTACTAAGCCTCCAATGAAGGAGGCACAGGTTTGATCCCTGGTCTAGGAACTGAGATCCCAAACATTGTACCTCACAGCCAAAATAAAATTTACATTTCAGTATAAATAAAACAATAGATTGAACTGAACTTGCATTCTGTACTTAAGACTCACTGAAGGGTCTAATTTAAAAAATTAAATCCTAAACACAAAGCATTTCAAAAAATTATTACCGGTGTTATGGGATCTGCACCATCTACAACTGGCTGACAAGCTTCTGCTACAGCTCTAACATGGCCATAGCCTACTGCAGTTAATAAGAGTTTGGCTATTTTAAGACCACTGAAGTATGCACCCCTTCGTGTTTCCATATCTGTATTTGGCAGGAAGTTATTTTTTGTTAGCATACTCAGTACAAGGGATAAGCCACCACTTTTCAAGAAGTGAAACTGAAAGTCACAAGAATCATCTGCTAGAGGCGTATCAGCAGGCATTAACAAAGCATAAATGACCTGAAAAAAAGAAGGGGTGGGGGGGACAGAAACTGTATTAAATATGTTTTAAATAATTTGTAATTTCTATTTCCCTTATTATTGCTAAGAAATTCATAACCATTCCAAAAAAATTACAAATCATGATATCACTACATGATGAAAAATTCTAATTTTGAAAAGGAAAAAACCAACCTCTGTTAGATACAGGACTCGGGAAGCAGAAGGACCAAAGAAAAGTGAATCAAGAGATGGTCCAAGGTTATTTTCTCCAAGTTTTGCCTGGTCCAAACAAACAGCTCTTAGTTTTTCTACTGTTGTGCTATCTGTAAAGAAAACAGACATAGACTAAAGTAAAATATAATTATGCTGTTAATATTTCATATTCAATATACTGGCATATTAAACTGAAACATCTATAAATTCAACAAAGTTGAACTGTAAGTTCAAATGTTACAAGACATAACCAGATCTGGACTGGTTAATGATCAACCAGGGCTCTTTGTCACCTCAATATATGATGTGAACAGCCGCTATTGAGAGAACTCAAATGAACATCTCCTCCTTCATCCACTGGAAACAGAGAAAAAAAAAACACATAACACTGAAAAGGAATTAGTTCTGCTTGAAATATAAACAATGCAAGCTCCACTCACCAAGGTCTAAATTACTTGTCTCAGTACATTACACAAAAACTTTTAGCTTCAAGGGGAGGTGTACATTGAAAAGAAAATGGCAAAGGAAACAATTTTTTCTAATATAAGCAGCAATAAGAAAAGCTATTTCTTTTCTTTTGTCATATATAAAGATATGAAGCTTAAAAACAATATACACAATGAAAGATAAACTAAAAAGACAGTACCCTCTTTGAAAAAAGCTTAGCAGCAAATCTGTATGACCTTAGATCAGGATAAGTGACAAGAGGAAAAAAACAGATAAACTGGACTACATGAAAGGACACTATTTAGACAGTGAAAAGAATATAAAGACTTTAAATTATATGATTTAATAAAGGACTTTTATCAGAATCTATCAAAACACTTATGAAACAATAATAAAAAGACAAATGATCCAAATAAAAATAAGCAAAGGTTGTGAACAGACATTTGCCCAAAGATATGCCAACTGTTAGTAAGTAAATTATTAGGCATCAAGGAAATACACATCAGAATCACATAAAGACACCACCTTCACATGCTGGTGAAAATGTGGACAAACTGGAACCCTCACACCTTATCCTGGGAATAGAAAATGTATCATATATTTTACCATAGCAAGAAAACTAAAACAAAACTAAGCAAATGATTTTGAATAAGTGATTTGTGGGGGAGGCATATAATGAGTTGATATTAACAATGGTGCTCAGTAGTTCAGGGAAAGGCCACGTCAAGTTTGCAGTGATAAAAAAAACTGACTACTTATTAGGTTGTTTGCATTATAAATAAAAATATGTTAAAATAAACTGAGAAAACTAATACAATCAGAATAAAATCTAATAAAACAATCACAGAATAATATTTAGGAGGAAAAGTCTTTAAAAGCTTGTGGAAAGAATAAAAAAGCTTGTGAAAATGGAAGATGTTTCAAACCTAGGTCATTCATTCACTGCATTGCTCATCAGCAAGTAGTTTGCGGAAAACACACAAATTTATCAATTAAGCAGTAGTGTCAATGGTGAACTTCATTTACTTTCATGGACTTAACAATCTTTATAAACTTTTACTAGAAATATAATATGGGTATTCTAATTTGCCCTACCATATAGCAGTTCAGTGTTTAAGCAAAATAGTAATGTTTTTACTGTTTTACTAGTAAAGTGATTTTGTTAAAGCTCAGGGTAAAAAATAAAAAATTTTTTGAACAAACAAATATTCTCAAACACTGTAAACAAAACCACAGACTGGTTTAGAAATTTAGTTTATGCTGCAGACCTGATGTTTCTTAATGAATTTAACCTACAATTACAAAACAGTGCTAAAAATATTGCAGTAAAGTCATTAAATACCAACTATGTGTTCACCTTCCACACCTGTAGGTTTTAGCATTTAAATGTTTCAAGAAACGTGATTCAACAATACAAAAACAGAAAACAAAATGGAAAACAACCTAAGACTTCACTGTTAAGACTCAAAGCTTCTATAGTTGATACCTAGTCAAGGAGATAATAAGATCCAACATGGACACTGCATGGCTAAAAATGCAAGCAAAATAAAAACCCCTGCTGCTGCTGCTGCTGCTAGTAAGTTGCTTCAGTCGTGTCTGACTCTGTGCAACCCCACAGACGGCAGCCCACGAGGCTCCCCCGTCCCTGGGACTCTCCTACATGGTTCCAAAAAGCAAAATGTGAATTGACTATGCAATGAGTACTACACTAAAACCAAGCAAATTAAGTGCTGTGTAAACATACACTTCTATAGTCTACCACTACTTGAAAGACTCTCAGTCTCTATTGTTTGAACACTGCCTCAAATCTCACCTCACATCTTTGTTTGGTGTTTGTGTTGGGCATAGTTTGTTTCTGTGAAAAAATGGCTCTCAGGTAATTAACTTATCAAGCAAACTGTCAGGGGCTAAGAAGCACAAAGTACTGCCAACAAGAAAATCAAAGATTTAGCCCTTTTGATCTAAGAGCTATAAAGTTGTTACAAACAAACTGAGCATTCACACAATAAAGCAGAAAGAAGCTGAAATCTCTGTTAGCACTGCACCTACAGTGGCTAATCTGATCTATTTCATGGTTATCTTCTTGCAACCACTGGCAAAACATTAAGCATGTGGCTAGATATGTTAGACCTGACCAAAGGAAAACTATACACAAAAAAGAATTTAGCACTCCAGAAGAACTAAGTAGGTTCCGAGGAACAAGAGCAAAGAGTTCAAGGCTAGTAAGGAACAGCCTCAAGAACTTAAAACATCATGTGATAATAGGACGATGCTGACAAGAGTATCACCATTTGCAGAAGGGGTTAAGGAATTCATGGAAGAAAATGGCTACATTCAGGGCAAGTTTTTTTGTGATGAAATAACTTTGTTTCAAAAAAAACATGTTCAACTGAACTTCTATTCCTCAGAATACCAAGCTAAAGTTCAAGGCCTGGTAAGATCACATTACTTGTGTGTGGCAATGCAGTGGGTCCCATGAACAAGCCAAGCTTCCTTTGCTGAGGAAACAATACCCAGGACTAAAAAAAAATTCAAGAATGTCTAGGGCTAGCAATCCCACTGCTGTGCATACACACCGAGGAAACCAGAATTGAAAGAGACACATGTACCCCAATGTTCATCGCAGCACTGTTTACAATAGCTAGGATGTGGAAGCAACCTAGATGTCCTTCGGCAGAAGAATGGATAAGATGTCCATCAGCAGAAGAATGGATAAGACAACTGTGGTACATATACACAATGAAATATTACTCAGTTATTAAAAAGAACACATTTGAATCACATTGAATCTAATGAGGTGGATGAAACCAGAGCCTATTATACAGAATCAAGTAAGTCAGAAAGAAAAACACCAACACAGTATATTAACACATATATATGGACTCTGGAAAGATGGTTAACAATGATTCTATATGTGAGACAGCAAAAGAAACACAGATATAAAGAAAAGACTTTTGGACTCTGTGGGAGAAGGCAAGGGTGGGATGACCAGAGAGAACAGCATTGAAACATATATATTACCATATGTGAAATAGATCACCAGTCCAGGTTTGATGCATGTGACAGGGTGTTCAGGGCTGATGCACTGGGACCACCCTGAGGGATGGGATGGGGAGGGAGGCTGGAGAGGGGTTCAGGATGGGGAACACATATACACCCATGACTGATTCATGTCAGTGTATGGCAAAAACTATCACAATATTGTAAAGTAATTCACTTCCAATTAATGTTTTTTAAAAATTAATTAATTCCAAAAAAATAAGAGGGCCTGGGGCTTAGCTATCTTGTCCTCAAAATGACTTCACAAGTGCTTCATTACCAAGGTGAAGAAATATATCATGAAGAGGAACCATCCTTCATGGTCCCCCTAACAGACAATGTTTACAACCACCCCTAATCTAATCTCTCTGCATCATGTGAAAATGGTGTTCCTGACTCCTAACTCTATGTCACTGCTGCAACCAACAGATTAAGCAATTCATCAAATGTATCAAGGTGATTTATACTTCATCTTCGGGAGATTCATGCCACCCTTCAGGCTAAATTTCCCTGCAACATCATGAATGTAAAAAGCTTCAACTGCAGATGCAACTGTGCTTACTAAGTTGCAGACTATTGACGCTTTACAGCCCAAGACAATCAGTGGACCTCAGAAATCATTACAGGATGAAGAAGTCAATTATTTCAGGTGCTTCCTCACTCGTAATGCAGGAGTCAAGAACCTCTTGCAACAACAAAGTCCTCCTATATACCAAAGGGGCTTTTATTCAATATCCTGTGATAAACATTCATGGAAAAGAATAATAATTAAAAAGAATACCTTGGATGTTCCAATGTATCAATAAGTTGGGAGGTTCTTCCTAGGATGACACAGGATAACTCTGGGGAACAGATTAAAGAGCACAGACAAATTTCTACCAATAAGCCAAGTTCAATTGCTCAGTCTTGTCCAACTCCTTGAAACTCCATGGAAGGATTCTCTGTCCATCACCAACTCTTGGAGCTTACTCAAATTCATGTCCATCAAGTCAGTGATGGTCATTCAAATATCTCATACCGCCTTCAATCTCTGCCAGCATGAGGGACTTTTCCAATCAGGTTCTTCCCATCAGGTGTCCAAAGTATTGGAGTTTCAGCTTCAGTCCTTCCAATAAATATTCAGGGTTGATTTTCTTTAAGATTGTCTGGATTGATCTTATAGTCCAAGGGATTCTCAACAGTCTTCTCCAACACCACAGTTCAAAAGTATCAAATTCTTCCGCACTCAGCTCTCTTTAAAGTCTAACTCTCACATCCATACATGACTACCAGAAAAACCATAGCTTTGACCAAATGAACTTTGTTGGCAAAGTAATATCCCTGCTTTTTAATATGTTATCTAGGTTGGTCATAACTTTTCTTCCAAGGAGCAAGCATCTTTTAATTTCATGGCTGCAGCCACCATGTGCAGTGATTTTGAAGCCCCCCAAAAATAAAAGTCTGTCACTGTTTCCATTGTTTCTCCATTTAATTGCCATGAAGTGACTGGACTGGATGCCAGGATCTTCATTGTTTGAATGCTGAGTTTTAAGTCAACTTTTTCACTCTCCTCTTTCACTTTCATCAAGAGTCTCTTTAACTGTTCTTTGCTTTCTGCCTTAAGGATGTATCTGAAGCTACTGATATTTCTCCCAGCAATCTTGATTCCAGCTTGTGCTGCATCCAGTCCAGCATTTCTCATGATGTACTCTGCGTGTAAGTTAAACAAGCACTGTAACAACACACAGCCTTAACGTACTCCTTTTCCAGTTTGGAACCAATCTATTGTTCCGTGTCTGGTTCTAGCTGTCGCTTCTTGACCTGCATACAGATTTCTCAGAAGGCAGGTAAGGCGGTCTGGTATTTCCATTTCTACAGTTTGTTGTGATCACATAGTCAAAGGGTTTGGCATAATCAATAAAGTAGATGTTTTTCTGGAACTCTCTTTTTTGAAGATCCAGAGGATGTTGGCAATTTATCTCTGGTTTCTCAGGGTCTTCTGAATCTAGCTTGAACCTCTGGAAGTTCTTGGTTCATGTATTGTTGAAGCCTGGCTTGGAGAATTTTGAGCATTACTTTTCTAGTGTGTGAGATGAATGCAACTGTCCAATAGTTTGGACATTCTTTGGCATTGCCTTTCTGTGGAACTGAAAATGAAAACTAACCTTTTCCAGTCCTGTGGCCACTGCTGAGTTTTCCAAATTTGCTGGCATACTCTGTGTAGCACCTTAACAGTGTCATCTTTTAATATTTCAAAAGGCACAAGTGGAATTTCACCACCTCCACTAGCTTTGTGCATGCTGATGCTTCCTAAGGCCCACTTGACTTTGCATTCCATGATCTGGTTCTAGTTGAGTAATCATACCCTCATGGCTATCTGGGTCACGAAAATCGTTTTTCTATAGTTCTGTGTATTCCCACCAACTCTTCTTAATATCTTCTGCTTCTATTAGGTCCATATCATTACTCTCCTTTATTGTGCTCATCTCTGCATGAAATGTCCCTTGGTATCTCTAATTTTTTAATTGGAGATCTCTCGTTTCTACCAAAAAGGAACTCAAAAATCTGCTAACATCTTCTAGATAATAATGATAATGAAGCAGAAGAGTTAGCAGAAACAGAACCATCAATCTGGACACTTGAAAAATGCAGCAGGTTTTCAGCAGGCAACAACAGTTTATCCTACCTTGCTTTATTTTACTTGCTGCATAGTTCAAAGTCTTAAGCACTGGACCACAAGGGAAATCCCAGGCACCAACTGTTTAAAAAAATATAGTCCTCAGAAATAATCCTTCCCTAGAGGTTAAGGAAGCTTCTGTGTCACCCAAAGTATAACAATATGACTTACAACTACTGTTAATTTGTTTGATGACCCAAATAAAGATGAAAAGAAACAGCTTCTTAGGTCAACGTAACTAAAGCACCTATAGTTACAAAGCCTCAACCTTCTACTCTTAAAGATTCTTAGTCTTTAACTGTCGTTGCTCCTGACAATAGTGTATCTGATTTTCTTCAAAATCTCAAGAGTCTAGAATCTGAACCCAGTCCTTCCAATATGATTCTTATATATATGATATATCTCAGTGATTGGACTTACCCCGGTGTTGAACCCCTTAATTACAGTGTGATACATCTTACTCCTCACAACACCAGGTCTGCAGGCACGTACTGTCATGAACACTGTCATTATTATCATTACAAGAGATTTAAAAAAGAAAAAAATTTTTGAGAATGTTAACATAGCATATGTTTGTATCATAATGGTGGTAGATGGTGCAAGTTTGTAATTTTCTTATACTTAAATTTTCTATACTTTTGCTTTAAATACTGTTTTATTCAATCAGTTTTCTATCAGCTCACTAATAGCAATTTGCAAGAAAGGTTATTGTTAGGGTTTAACAGGGGCTCACTGTGTATTACTTTAAAATGGCCCATTGTGGTAACCTGACAAAAAATGGATTAAGTCACAGTGGCCACAGTGCCCTAGTGGGCACCCTGTTTTTTCCCTTAAAGCAATAGCCTGTTTTTCTCTGCTGGTGCCAGTTTATCAAGACTACATGACCAACCATGAGACACCTCCAACGGGAGAAAGATAAACTACTTTCAGGGCACAATTTCCCAATGACAGGGTATAAGATGGAGAAGGAAACAGAAACCCAATCCAGTATTCTTCTAGGAAAATCCCATGGCAGGATACAGTTCATGGGGTCACAAAGGGTCGGACATGACTGAAGCAATGGAAAACACACACACACACACACAGAGTCACAAAGAGTCAGACACAACTAAAGCAATGGAAAACACACACAGTGTAAGAAGGGTTGGCTGTAAAGGGTGACACACAAACACACACACACATAGTATAAGAAGAGTTGGCTGTAGAGTAAGCACTGGTTTCTCACTAAAGCCAGTCACTTTCTCTCTTCCTGTAATAAATCTTTCTTTGTCTGAATGACCAGCTCACTCCACTTTTCTTTGCGCTTGCCTTACAGTTAGTTATGTTACTGCCTCTGTTTACTATGCAGTTAGACCTACTATCTGTAACAAACAATCACAAACTTTTCTTGTCATTATTCACTAAACAAAACAAGATAACAACCA
>SJYQ01058063.1:0-31686 GCA_006410935.1 Redunca redunca
TGGGTTCCTTAGGCAGTGAAAAGTGAAAGTGTAAATCACTTAGTCGTGTCCAACTCTCTGTGACCCCATACAGTCCACAGAATTCTCCAGGTCAAAATATTGGAGTGGGTAGCCATTCCCTCTTCCAGGGGATCTTCCCAATCCAGGGATTGCACCCAGATCTCCCACATTGCAGGTGAATTCTTTACCAGCCAGCCACTAGGGTAGCCCAAGAATGCTGGAGTAGGTAGCCTATCCCTTCTCCATTGGATCTTCCCGACCCAGAAATCGAACTGGGGTCTCCTGCATTGCAGGTGGATTCTTTACCAGCTGAGCTACCAGGGAATCCCTAGGCAGTGAGGGGATGAGCTAAGTGGGGAAGGAGTGAGAAGGCAGCTTTTTTTATCCACAATGGCCTTGTTGTCTTGCCTGAAGGCAGCATTATGAGACCTGCTTCAGGTCAAGAGCACCCTCAGTTTTTCCAGGTGAGTGGGTGTCCAAGAAGTGCCCACAAAGTTGCCTCCAGGAAAATGAGTCATTTATTGGGAAACTAGCAAAAAAAAGAATTTACTTGCCAAGACTGTGGAGACATTTTACCCAGGAAGCGGAAGTAAGTCTTTTTCTCTTGTTGCCCTGATGTTGTCACTGGCAAGGCCACTCAGCTGCAGAAGCCAAAAATAGGATTCCTGACCCTTAAAAAGCCTTTTGGGCAACAGACTATGGTCCAGAATGGTCAACAGATAAACCAGGATAGTTAACACACCAAGGGTGTTCCTCTGTGCTTTGAAAGGTCAAAGAAAACTTTCTCCCTTCTTTTAAAATCCTCAATCCCACACCCCTTCTAAGTCAGCAGAACCCATTGCCTACTTCCTGAATGAGCAGCTACAGAGCCTCTGCTGGGTCAAGAAGCATCTATTAAGTGCTCTGCATATAACAGACAAAGTAATTAAACATATAAGCATTTGCACAGTAAAGGAAACCATAAACAGAACAAAACGGCAGCCTATGGACTGGGAGAAAATATTGGCAAACAGTGTGATCAACAAGGGCTTAGTTTCCAAACAAACAGCTCATATAGCTCAATATCAAAAAAAAACTCAAACAACCCAATCAAAAAATGGACAGAGGTCTAAATAGACATTTCTTCAAAGAAGACAGATAGACGGCCAAAAAGCACATGAAAAAGATGCTCAGCATCACTGATTATCAGAGAAAGGCAAATCAGAACAATAAGGTTATTACCCCATACCAGTCAAAAAGTTTCCAAATGGGAATTCCCTGGTGGTCCAGTGATTAGGACCCTGTACTTCCACTGCCAAGGGCACAGGTTCAGTACAGGTTGGGGAATTAAGATCCCACAAGCCCCATGGAACGATGAAAAAAAAAAAGTCTCCAAGTAACAAATTCTAGAGAGGGTGTGGAGAAAAGGGAAACTTCCTACACTGTCGGTGGGAATATAAATTGATGTAGCCACTGTGGAGTTTTCCTTAAAAAAAAAACAAAACTAAAAATAGATTTACCGTATAACCCAGGCAATCCCACTCCTGAACATTTATCTGGAAAAGAGGAAAACTCTAATTTGAAAAGGTGCACACACACCAATGTTCATAGCAGCACCATTGAAAATAGCCGAGATATGGAACAACCTAAATGTCCATCCAGAGATGAATGCACAAAGAAGATGTGGTATATACAGCGGAATGTTACTCAGCCGTAAAAATGAATGATATATTGGCATTTTCAGCAACATGGATGAACTGAGAGATTATCATACTAAGTAAAACATTTGTCAAAAACATATAAGTCACTTATACGTGGAATCTAAAAAAAGGATACAATGAACTTACTTACAAAACAGAAATAAATTCTGACACAGAAAACAAACCTATAGTTACCAAAGGGGAAAATGGGGAGGGAGGAATAAATGAGGAGTTTGGTATTAACTGGCTAGTTATAAAATAGATAAACAACAAAGTCCTACTGTGTGGCATAGGAAACTATATTCAGTATCTTGTATTAAGCTATAATGGAAAATAATCTGAAAAAGAATGTACATATAATTGAATCACTTAGCTGACCTGAAACTAACACAATATTGTAAATCAAGAATGAAAGTGTGAAAGTGTTAGTCACTCAGTTGTGTCTGACTCTTTGTGACCCCATGAACTGTAGCCCATCAGGCTTTTCTGCCCATGGGATTTCCCAGGCAAGAATACCGGAGTAGGTTGCCATATCCTCCTCCAGGGGATCTTCCTGACCCAGGAATCTATCCCCAGGTCGCCTGCATTGCAGGCAGATTCTTTACCATCTGAGCCACCAGGGACTCTTCAATTAAATCAAGCATACTTGAATTAAAAAAGTAAGTAAGGTCTATGGAATGAATGATTGTTTCGTTGAGAAAATAAAGGGTCTAGTTAAACCCTGAGCTTCCTTCCCTCCCTCCCTTCTTCCTTCCATCCACCCCTTCCCTCCTTCCTCCCTTTCTTCCTAGCTTACTCTCTTCTTTTCTCTCTTTCTCTTCTTCCACATACGAGAGAATTCACCCCTTTAGAATGTACAATTGAATAGCTTTTAATGTACTCACAGAATTTTGCAGTAATCACCACTATATGATTCTGGAATCTTTTCATCACCTCCAAAAGAAGCCCTGTAACCATGAGCAATCACTCTTAGCTTCTCTCTATCCTCAGCTCCTGGGAACTGCTAATCTACTTTCTATGTCTATACATTTATTTTTCTTTTCTCTTTTAAAAACTATTTATTTGGTTACACTGGGTCTTAGTTGTGACACTTGGCATCTGTTTTAGTTGTGGCATATGGGAAGCATGCAAACTCTTTGTTGAAGCATGTGGGATCTAGTTCCTTGACCAAGAATTGAACTCAGACCCTTAGCATTGGGACTGTGGAATCTTAGCCCCTGGACCACTGGGGAAGTCCTCACCAATTGAAAAGTCTTAACACCCTTGTCGAAAATCAATTACCCTTAAATATGTGGGGGGACATGTAGACTGTCAGTTCTAGTCTCTTGATTTATGTCTATCCTTATTCCAGAACCAAATAAGTCTTAATGAATGTAACTTTGTAGTAAGTTTTGAAATTGGGAGGTGGGTCCTCTAAGTTTGTTTGCTTTTCAAGATTGTTTTAGCTATTCTGGATCTCTTGTATTTCCCTATGAATTTTAAGATCATCTTATCAACTTCTGCCAAAAGGCAGCTGGAATTTAGATAGGGATTGCATTGAACCTCTACATTAATTAGGAAGTATTGCCGTTAAAGAGATTTATTTATTTATTTTGTTTCTGGCTGTGCTAATCACCAGCTTTCTCTAGTTTCAGTGGGTAAAGGCTACTCTCTAGTTGCAGTGGGCGGGCTTCTCACTGTGGTGGCATCTCTCATTCCAGAGCATGGGCTCTAATGCACAGTATCTGTGGTGCACAGGTTTAGCTGCCCCGAGACATGTGAGATCTTCCCCAACCGGAGACTGAACCCATATTCTCTGAATTGGAAGGCAGATTCTTAACTACTGGACCACAAGGGAAGTCCCTGGAAGTTGGTACCTTTTGACCACCTTCACTCATTTCCCCCACCTCCAGCTGCTGGCAACTCTACTTGCTGAGTTCAGCTTTTTTTAGAGTCCACATAGAAGTGAGCTCATAGGGAATTTGTCTTTTTTCTACCTGGCTTATTTCACTTAGCTTCATGCCCTTAAGTTTCCTCCATGTTGCTGCAAATTGCAAGATTTCCTTCATCTTCATGGTCTAATAATCTTCCATTGTATGTATATAAACCATGTTTTTCTTTTTCATTCGTCTGTTGATAGACACTTAGGTTGTCTCCATATCTTGGCTATTGTGAATAGTCTCCAGTGAACTTAGAAGTGCAGATATCTCTTTGAGATAGTGATTTCATCTCCTTTGGATAAACACCTAGAAGTGGGATTGATGGTTTATAAAGTAGTTTTACTTTAAATGTTTTGAGGAACCTCCATATTATTTTCCATAGTGACTGCACCAATTTATATTCGTGACAGTGCCCTGGTGTCTCATCCTCTAAGGACACCAATCCTATCAAACTAGGGCCCTACCCTTATGATTTCTTTTAACCTTAATTACTTCCTTAGAAGCCCTGTCTCTAAATACAGCCACACTGAGGGGTAGAACTTTAACATATGAGTCTGGGAGACACAAACATTCAGTCCATAATATCACTCATTTCTTTTTAATTTTTTTTTTTTTACGTGTGACTTTACTTTTTACATTTGAATACTAATGTGCTAGTGTTTAGTCACTCAGTCGTGTCCGACTCTTTGCGACTGTAGCCCACCAGGCTCCTCTGTCCTTGGGGATTCTCCAGGCAAGAATACTGGAGTGGGTTGCCATGCCCTTCTCCAGGGGATCTTCCCAATCCAGGGATTGAACCCAAGTCTCCTGCATTGCAGGTGGATTCTTTACTGTCTGAGCCACAAGGGAAGCCCAATATGGCTACTAGAATATTTAAAATGACACATACTGCTCCCATTTATATTTCTAATGGCAGCACTCATCTAGGTGTTGGCTTTAAAAAATGAAAACCAGTTGTAGTGGGCTAAATAGTGACACCTGAACCTCCCCTCCCCAAATAGGGCCATGTCCAAAATCTGTGAGTGTGACACTACCTCGGAAAAAAAGGACTTCACAGATGCAATTAAGTAAAGGATCTTGAGAGGAGGAGGTCATCCTGGAATATCTATTTCCAATGACAGGTGTCCTTAGAAGAGACCCACAGAGAAGACACCGAGGTTCAGGGGAACCCATGTGACCCAAGGACACAGAGAATGGAGCGATGTAGCTACAAGCCAGGGGTATCTGGAGCCACCAGAAGCTGAAAAACACAAGGAAAGATCTCCTCTAGCGCCTTCGGAGGGAGCTCAGACTTGCTGACACCTTGACTTCAGACTTTCAGTTACCAGATACGTGAGAGGACAAATTCTGTTGTTTTCCTAAGCTCTTTCCTACTCCAAGGGATCTTCCTGACCCAGGGATCAACCCCACATCTCCAAACCCACATCTCTTACATCTCCAGCATTGACAGGAGGGTTCTTTACCACTAGTGCCTCCTGGGAAGCCCTTAAACCATCAAGATTATGGTATTTTTTTACTGTAGTGCTAGGAAGCCAATATCTCAATAAATATCAATTAGAGTATTAGGACAAAAAATTTGTGATTGGATCCATAAAGAAATAAATGTAGTTCTTTGTTCTTTGTGTTGCTGGAAGGAGATGTTCTAAGAATCCAAGTCAAATGGGCTTGTGTTTATTCATGCTCAGCTGCTCAGTCACATCTGATTCTTTGCAACCCTTTGGGCTGTAGCCCTGCCGGGCTCCTCTGTCCACGGGGTTTTTCTGGCAAGAATACTGGAGTGGGTTGCCATTTCCTCCTCCAGGGGATCTTCCCCACCCAGGGATCAAACCTGTGTCTCCTGAATGGACAGGCAGGTTCTTTACCACTGAGCCACCTGGGAAGCCCTGCTGGCTCTGTGATAATCGGCCTGCAACACAGGAAATGCTGGCTCAACCTCTGGGTCCACAGAGTCAAAAGAGCTGGATGCGACTGAGCAGGCATGAACACATTTTTCCATATGTGTATTATACCTCAATCTTATTTTATGTTTTAAGATTTATTTTTAATGTGGCCTATGTTTTACAATATTGTTTCTGTTTTATGTTTTCAGCTTTTGGGCCATGAGGGCATGTGGGATCTTTGCTCCCCAAACAGGGATCAAACCCACATCCCCTACATTGGAAGGTGAAATCTTAACCACTGGACCACCAGTGAAGCCCCTATACCTCAATTTTAAGTGAGACAAAGAGTTTATAATATTGTTCAGAGCAGATTGCCCCAATATATGCCACTCTGTCATACTGATTGAATTAAAGTTACTTGAGAAACAGCAAGGGCAAGGACACTCTGACCCTCTGCTCTATCCCCCTGAAAGCAGGAAATAAGCCTCCCACAGGAAAGGTACCCTCCCACACTAGTCATCCTTACTGCCAGAGATAAGGAATTTGGAGCCCAGAGGAGCTGTGTAAACAAACTCTAGTTTTTAATTAGTACCTCAGCCTAAGTTTCTTTGTCTTGTCAGTTCTTCACAAATTTATAGTTTCTTCATCTAAAAGACTTAAAAACTGCTATGAACTCCCATACACACAAGATTAAAATTTGACTTTCTCCTGTTGATCTGTCTCATGTCAATTTAGTTATTAGACCAGAAAGAAGGACCTAGAAAGGTATCGGGAAATGTCTTCCTCCCCAGCATTTTATATATAAATCCTGACTTTATTATACCATTTTTTTTTTGCTTTCCTTAGAACTTTTAAAAATTGCTTCTCTGCCTTTTTTTTAAAATTGAAATTGCTTCCCCTATTTTTTTTTTTTTATTGATGGAGAGCAAAGATTTTTTCATAAACACTCCCTGTTGGTTGAAATCTACTTTCTCCTTGAAAGCATTCTTCATGTAACTCTTTGACTTCTTACTTTAATTGAGGCAGTAATTCACAGATCTGTGGACAACTATCATTCTGGGATTTTTTCCCCTGTCCCATTGTTCATTTCTTTTACTTGAAATTCATTTTGCTAGAGTTTGTTCTTGAATTTTTTTTTTTCCTGGAAAAGGCACACAGAAGTCAATATGGTTTTTTTTTTTAGCTGCAGGACAAATGAGATCTTAGTTCCCTGACCAGGGATTGAACCTGTGCCCCCTGCATTGGAAGCTCAGAGTCCTAACCACAGACAGCCAGGGAAGTAGTGAAAGTCAATGTTCTGAGTCCCATATTTGAAGAAAATGGTTATTTGATCTTTTGGCTGGGCATACAACTACAGAATCAAAACCACATTCCCTGAGGATTTGGAAGGCATTGTTTCAGTCTTCTAGAATCCAATATTGCTGAGACGTCTGAGGCTAGTTGGATATTTGTTCTTTTGCAGGTGACCTGTTTTTCCCTCTCTGGAAACTTAGAATTTTTTTCATTATCCTTAGAGTGCTCTAATATCATTGAGGAGTTTTATCGGGGTTTTGTGTTGTTCCTTTGTTTATCTTGCTTGACACATGAGTCTTTTCAATCTGAAAGTCATGCCTTTCTTCAATTTGTGGATGTATTTTTCTATTATTTCCATCCTGTTTCTTTCCTTTCTTTCTCCTGTTTCTCTAGAACTTTCAGATGGTTGGCTCTCTTGTCCCTTATTATTTTTTTCTTTTTTAAAAAATTTCTTTATCTGCTAGTCCTTCAAGTGCTGGAATTTCCCCCGGGGACCAGCCAGTGTCTCTGTCACTCACCTCTTCCTCTCCGAGTGATCATACCTACTCCCACAACCTAACTTCTCTCCTATATTTTGAGGCCTGTCCAAACCATAATTCGTTTATCCACAAGTCTCAGGTGTTTAGACCCAAATTTCCTTCTACCTGCTCAGCCCACACAGTATTTCACAGATAATTTAAAATCTTAATGAAAATCACTTTCTTCCTACCTGGAAAGAAAAACACACACTCCTGTGTGTTTCCTCTACACTCAGTTCTCCACTCCTGAGCCTTGTGGTCACCATATGTGTGTTTATATATTGGGAGGGGTTCCTACATGAAACAATTCTGTGACCCAGCCAGATGTCCCACAGTTAACTCAATTCTGACACCATCTACCTGAAGATAATATCAGATCCACAGCTTAAACTCCCCTCCTCCTTTTCAGACACAGTGCATTGCAGTTCAGTTCAGTCGTTCAGTCGAGTCTGACTCTTTGTGACCCCATGTACTGCAGCATGCCAGGCTTCCTTGTCCATCACCAACTCCTGGAGTTTACTCAAACTCATGTCCATTGAATCGGTGATGCCATCTAACCATCTCATCCCCTGTCATCCCCTTCTCCTCCTGCCTTCAATCTTTCCCAGCCTCAGGGTCTTTTCCATTGAGTCAGTTCTTCCCATCAGGTGGCCAAAGTATTGGAGCTTCAGCTTCAGCATCAGTCCTTCCAGTGAATACTCGGGACTGATTTCCTTTAGGATGGTTGGATCTCCTTGCAGTCTAAGGGACTCTCAAGAGTCTTCTCCAACACCACAATTCAAAAGGATCAATTCTTCAACGCTCAGCTTTCTTTATGGTCCAACTCTCACACCCATACATGACTACTGGAAAAACTATAGCTTTGAATACACAGAGCTTTGTTGGCAACGTAATGTCTCTGCTTTTTAATATGCTGTCTAGGTTGGTCATAGCTTTTCTTCCAGGCAGCAAGTGTCTTTTCATTTCAAGGGTGCAGTCGCCATCTGCAGTGATTTTGGAACCCCCCCAAAATAAAGTCTCTCACTGATTTCATTGTTTCTTGACTTATTTGCCATGAAGTGATGGGACCGGATGCCATGATCTTAGTTTTCTGAATGTTGAGTTTTAAGCCAGCTTTTTCACTCTCCTCTTTTACTTTCATCAAGAGGTTCTTTAATTCTTCTTTACTTTCTGCCATAAGGGCAGTATCTGAGTTTATTGATATTTCTCCTGGCAATCTTGATTCCAGCTTGTGCTTCATCCAGCCTGGCATTTTCCATGATGTACTCTGCATATAAGTTAAACAAGCAGGGTGACAATATATAGCATTTACGTACTCCTTTCCCGATTTGGAACCAGTCTGTTGTTCCATGTCCGGTTCTAACTGTTGCTTCTTGACTTGCATACAGATTTCTCAGGAGGCAGGTGAGGTGGTCTGGTATTCCCAGCTCTTAAAGAATTTTCAGACACACTCATTGCCAATCACAAGTTCAGGTTGTCACCTGTGCCTCTGACCCACCAGCTATAAATAAGAGGGTTCTCACCACCCTGTCCTCGAGTTTGCTTCATTTGCTAGAGCAGCTCAAAGGAGTCAGGAAAACAGTTTTCTTATTAGTTATTGGTTTATCACAAAGGGAAAAGGAGCAGCCAGGCTTCCCTGGTGGCGCAGCGGTAAAGAATCTGCCTGCCAATGCAGGAGACGCAAGAGACGTGGGTTCAATCTCTGGGTTGGGAAGATCCCCTGGAGGAGGAAATGATAACCCACTCCAGTATTCTTGTCTGGGAAATTTCATGAACTTGGGGAGCTGGTGGGCTACAGTCCATGGGGTCACAAAAGAGTTAGACATGACTGAGCGACTGAACAAAAACATAAAGGAGCAGCCAGTTGAAGAGACACATGAGGCGAAGTGCAGGAGGGCCCTGAACACAGGAGTTTCGGATCCTGTGGAGTCCAGAGTGTCCACCATCCTGGCATGTGAATGCACTCTTGTTCATCAGTCCATCCTTCTGGGATTTTCCTTCTGGGTTTTTTGGGAGGCTTTATTACATAGACACCAATTGCTTATATCACTAGCTATGGGCGACTGAACACATTCTGTAGTCCCTCCCCCCTCTGCCGGGGTTGGGAGTGGGTCTGAAAGTTCCAACCCCTGTCTCTGATCACAGACAGGGTTGGTTCCCTGCCAACCAGCCCATCCTGGGGGCTTTCCGAAAGTCTCCTTGTCAATATGAACTCTGATGTGATTGAAAGGGGCTTGTTATGAATAACAAAATACATCTTTATGGCTCTTACTACTTAGGAAATCCTAGGAGTTTTAGGAGCCCTGTGCCAGAAAAAGGGGAAGACCAAATACATATTCTTATCATAAATCACAACATTGTACTGTCCTTTGCCTGCTCTGTCTATGTCCTCTGTCCACTGTCCACGCCCATACCTGCCTTTCCATGCCTCGGGGTCTGGCTCGGTTCCTGCCCTAGTTCTTTATCTCTGCCATAGCTCTCTTTCTCCATCCCACTGTTTCCACTTGTCCTCACTTCTGTGGAAATGAGACAAAAGATGGGGAGGAAGGAGTGAGAAGAGCAAGAAGTAGGAGGGAAAGAAAGATTAGAGGCTGGATGCTGTGTCACTCTTGAAGGGGGAAGGCTACTGATGCACATTTGATCCATACGCTTGTTTTTTAAATTTTTATTTATTTTTGGCTGTGCTGGGTCTGCATTGCTGCGTGGACTTTCCTCTAGTTGTGGCAAGCAGGGCAACTCTCTAATTGCAGTGCATAAGCTTCTCACTGTGGTGGCTTCTCTTGTTGGAGACGAGCATGGGCTCTCAGGTATGCGGGCTTCAGTAGTTGCGGCACTCGGGCTTAGTAGTTGCAGTTCCCCATCTCTGGAGCACAGGTTCAATAGCTGTGGTGCACAGGCTTAGCTGTTCCATGGCATGCAGGATCTTCCCAGGTCAGGGATGGAAGCACCTTTGTCTCCTGCATTGGCAGGCAAATTCTTTACCACTGAGCCACCAGGGAAACGCCATTACACTTGTTTTGATACTGCTGGAATTAGGATAAAATCATGCTCACAGATAGCCTTAACTGGGTAGAGAAGTCAGCAAAGGGTGACAGACGTGCTGAGGGGTGAATATGGAAGAGGAACAGAGAGAGGTATGGGAGAGGAGGTTCTGAAAAAGGGGAGAGTTCCCCACCTTACCACCTGCTGGGCTTTTTACAATAAGGAAGGTTAAGGAGGGGGAGCCTCTCCTTCTTCTCAGTCCTCCCCCCAACCCTACCCCTGCCACATCCCACATCCCGCATCCCACATCCCTAGAGTGACAAGGACTGTCTGAGACCAGGGGCCTCCCTCTCAGCAGCCCTGGGGGTAGTGAAGACACTCAGACCCGGGAATACAGGAAAATCTGGACTTGGCTCTGACTGGAGAGGAACGGGATGGGGAGACAGAGATTTCTTTCAATGAAAAGGCTGAGAAGTTTGAAATTTCTAAGGCAGGCTGGAAACTTGTGCTGCAGAACTTTTTCTTCCCCAGGAAACCTCAGATTTTGCTCTTATGAGCAAAATTGAACTGATTGAATGAGGCTTATGAACATTATGAAGGATCATCTTCTTTACTAAAAGTCAACTGATTATAATTAATCCTATCTGTCAATATTGGGTTGGCCAAAAAGTTTGTTTTGGTTTTCCCATAAGATATTATGGAAATGAACTTTCTTGCCAATTCGTAGCTTCACGGCAACTCCTAGATACATGTTTGATTAAATATCAGACACTATACCCTATCAGTTCAGTTCATTTGCTCAGTTGTGTCCGACTCTTTGAGACCCCATGAATCGCAGCACGCCAGGCCTCCCGGTCCATCACCAACTCCCGGAGTTCACTCAGACTCACATCCATCGAGTCAGTGATGCCATCCAGCCATCTCATCCTCCGTCATCCCCTTCTCCTCCTGCCCCCAATCCCTCCCAGCATCAGAGTCTTTTCCAATGAGTCAATTCTTCACATGAGGTGTCCAAAGTACTGGAGTTTCAGCTTTAGCATCGTTCCTTCCAAAGAAATCCCAGGGCTGATCTCCTTCAGAATGGACTGGTTGGATCTCCTTGCAGTCTAAGGGACTCTCAAGAGTCTTCTCCAACACCACACTTCAAAAGCATCAATTCTTCGGTGCTCAGCTTTCTTCACAGTCCAACTCTCACATCCATACATGACCACTGGAAAAACCATAGCCTTGACTAGATGGACCTTAGTCGGCAAAGTAACGTCTCTGCTTTTGAATATGGGATCTAGGTTGGTCATAACTTTTCTTCCAAGGAGTAAGCGTCTTTTAATTTCATGGCTGCAATCACCATCTGCTGTGATTTTGGAGCCCAAAAAATAAAGTCTGACACTGTTTCCACTGTTTCCCCATCTATTTCCCATGAAGTGATAGGACCAGATGCCATGATCTTTGTTTTCTGAATGTTGAGCTTTAAGCCAACTTTTTCACTCTCCTCTTTCACTTTCTTCAAGAGGCTTTTTAGTTCCTCTTCACTTTCTCCCATAAGGGTGGTGTCATCTGCGTATCTGAGGTTATTGATATTTCTCCCGGCAATCTTGATTCTAGCTTGTGCTTCTTCCCAGTCCAGCGTTTCTCATGATGTACTCTGCACAGAATTTAAATAAGCAGGGTGACAATATACAGCCTTGACATACTCCTTTTCCTATTTGGAACCAGTCTGTTGTTCCATGTCCAGTTCTAACTGTTGCTTCCTGACCTGCATACAGATTTCTCAAGAGGCAGGTCAGGTGGTCTGGTATTCCCATCTCTTTCAGAATTTTCCACGGTTTATTGTGATCCACACAGTCAAAGGCTTTGTCATAGTCAATGAAGCAGAAACAGATGTTTTTCTGGAACTCTCTTGCTTTTTCCATGATCCAGCGGATGTTGGCAATTTGATCTCTGGTTCCTCTGCCTTTTCTAAAACTAGCTTGAACATCAGGGAGTTCACGGTTCACGTATTGCTAAAGCCTGGCTTGGAGAATTTTGAGCATTACTTTACTAGCGTGTGAGATGAGTGCAGTTGTGCGGTAGCATTCTTTGGCACTGCCTTTCTTTGGGATTGGAATGAAAACTGACCTTTTCCAGTCCTGTGGCCGCTGCTGAGCTTTCGAAATTTGCTGGCATTTTGACTGCAACACTTTCACAGCATCATCTTTCAGGATTTGAAATAGCTCAACTGGAATTCCATCACCTCCACTAGCTTTGTTCGTAGTGATGTTTTCTAAGGCCCACTTGACTTCACATTCCAGGATGTCTGGCTCTAGGTGAGTGATCACACCATCGTGATTATCTGGGTTGTGAAGCTCTCTTTATACAGTTTTTCTGTGTATTCTTGCCACCTCTTCTTAATATCTTCTGCTTCTGTTAGGTCCATACCATTTCTGTCCTTTATCAAGGCAATCTTTGCATGAAATGTTCCCTTGGTATCTCTAATTTTCTTGAAGAGATCTCTAGACTTTCCCATTCTGTTCTTTTCTTCTATTTCTTTGCATTGATCCCTGAGGAAGGCTTTCTTATCTCTCCTTGCTATTCTTTGGAACTCTGCATTCAAATGGGTATAGCTTTCCTTTTCTCCTTTGCTTTTCACTTCTCTTCTTTTCACAGCTATTTGTAAGGCCTCCCCAGACAGCCATTTTTTTTTTTTCATTTCTTTTCCATGGAGATGGTCTTGATTCCTGTCTCCTGTACAATGTCACGAACCTCTGTCCATAGTTCGTCAGGCACTCTGTCTATCAGATCTAGTCCCTTAAATCTATTTCTCACTTCCACTGTATAATCATAAGGGATTTGATTTAGGTCATACTTGAATGGTTTAGTGGTTTTCCCTACTTTCTTCAGTTTCAGTCTGAATTTGGCAATAAGGAGTTCATGATCTGAGCCACAGTCAGCTCCTGGTCTTGTTTGTGCTGACTGTATAGAGCTTCTCCATCTTTGGCTGCAAAGAATATAATCAATATGATTTCGATGTCAACTATCTGGTGATGTCTATATGAAGAGTCTTATCTTGTGTTGTTGGAATAGGGTGTTTGCTATGACCAGTGCATTCTCTTGGCAAAACTCTATTAGCCTTTGCCCTGCTTCATTCCATACTCCATGGCCAAATTTGCCTGTTACTCCAGGTGTTTCTTGACTTCCTACTCTTGCATTCTAGTCCCCTATAATGAAAAGGTCATCTTTTTTGGGTGTTAGTTCTAAAAGGTCTTGTAGGTCTTCATAGAACCGTTCAACTTCAGCTTCTTCAGCGTTACTGGTTGGGGCATAGGCTTGGATTACTCTGATATTGAATGGTTTGCCTTGGAAATGAACAGAGATCATTCTGTCGTTTTTGCGATTGCATCCAAGTACTGCATTTCGGACTCTCTTGTTGACCATGATGGCTACTCCATTTCTTCTGAGGGATTCCTGCCCGCAGTAGTAGATATAATGGTCATCTGAGTTAAATTCACCCATTCCAGTCCATCTTAGTTGCTGATTCCTAGAATGTCGATGTTCACTCTTGCCATCTCCTGTTTGACCACTTCCAATTTGCCTTGATTCATGGACCTGACATTCCAGGTTCCTGTGCAATATTGCCCTTTACAGCATTGGACCTTGCTTCTATCACCAGTCACATCCACAACTGGGTATTGTTTTTGCTTTGGCTCCATCCCTTCATTCTTTCTGGGGTTATTTCTCCACTGATCTTCAGTAGCGTATTGGGCACCTACTGACCTGGGGAGTTCCTTTTTCAGAATCCTATCATTTTGCCTTTTCATACAGTTCATGGGGTTCTCAAGGCAAAAATACTGAAGTGGTTTTCCATTCCCTTCTCCAGTGGACCACATTATGTCAGACCTCTCCATCATGACCCGTCCATCTTGGGTGGCCCCACACGGCATGGGTTAGTTTCATTGAGTTAGACAAGGCTGTGGTATGTGTGATCAGACTGGCTAGTTTTCTGTGATTATGGTTTCAGTGTGTCTGCCCTTTGATGCCCTCTCTCAACACCTACCGTCTTACTTGGGTTTCTCTTACCTTGGATGAGGGGTACCTCCTCATGGCCACCCCTCCTGACCTTGAATGTGGAGTAGCTCCTCTCAGCCCTCTTGCGCCTGTGCAGCTGCCCTTTCTTGGACTTGGGGTTGGCTCAAAACTCAACATTCAGAAAACTAAAATCATGGCATCCGGTCCCATCACTTCATGGCAAATAGGTCAAGAAACAGTGGAAACAGTGAGAGACATTAATTTGGGGGGTTCCAAAATCACTGTACACGGTGACTGCAGCCTTAAAATTAAAAGATGCTTGCTGCCTGGAAGAAAAGCTATGACCAACCTAGACAGCATATTAAAAAGCAGAGAATTAGATTGCCAACAAAGGTCTGTGTAGTCAAAGCTATGATTTTTCCAGTAGTCATGTATGGATGTGAGAGTCAGACTGTGAAGAAAGCTGAGCATTGAAGAATTGATGCTTTAGAACTGTGGTGTTGGAGAAGACTCTTGAGAGTCCCTTGGACTGCAAGGAGATCCAACCAGTCCATCCTAAAGGAAATCAGTCCTGAGTATTCATTGGAAAGACTGATGCTGAAGCTGAAGCGTCAATACTTTGGCCACCTGATGTGAAGAACTGACTTATTGAAAAAGACCCTGAGGCTGGGAAAGATTGAAGGCGGGAGGAGAAGGGGATGACAGAGGATTAGATGGTTGGACGGTGTCACCGACTCAAAGGACGTGAGTTTGAGTAAACTCCAGAAGTTGGTGATGGACAGGGAAGCCTGGCATGCTGCAGTCCATGGGATCACAAAGAGTCAGACAGGACTGAGTGACTGAACTGAACTGATACCCTATACTGGATACTATATAAAACTTTCAAACTGTGGTGCTGGAGAAGACTCTTTAGAGTCCCATGGATAGCAAGAAGATCAAAAGAGTCAATCCTAAAGGAAATCAACCCTGAATATTCATTGGAAGGACTGATGCTGAAGCTAAAGGTCCAATACTTTGACCACCTGATGTATAGAACTGACTCATTGGGAAAGACCCTGATACTGGGAAAAATTGAGGAGGAAAGGGGATGACAGAGGATGAGATGGTTGATGGGCATCACTGACTCAATGGACAGGAGTTTGAGCAACCTTCTATAGAAAGCAAAGGACAGGGAAGCCTAGCATGCTGCAGTCCATGGGGTCACAAAGAGTCAAACACACCTTAATGACTCAACAACAGCAACAACAGCAACCATTCCCTGGCTGAGTAGACACATAAAATTAGCCATCATAGTAGATAAAGTTGGGAACAGAATAAGCAGATTTTGTGCTTCTAATGCAAGGAAGGCAGCAGAGAATCATGTGGAGTGGAAAACAGCAGTGTTTTCACATGACTCACCATTTTGAATGAAAGTCAAGTGGTTTCCTAAGGTTTAGCTCCTGTTGATATGAATGCCGTTTAGTTGGTTTTACAGAAGTCCCGGTGTTTTCCCAGGACTAGTGCTTTCCAACTGGGTGTTGGATGACGATGGAAAGAGGACTCAGATTATTTCCAGTGTTTGAATTTTGGTTCTAAATTAGGAAAGGAGTATGTCAAAGCTGGATATTGTCACCCTGCTTGTTTGACTTATATGCAGAATACATCATGCACTGCCAGGCTCAATGAAGCACAAGCTGGAATCAAGATTGCTGGGAGAAATATCAATAACCTCAGATACGCAGATGACACCACCCTTATGGCAGAGAGTGAAGAAGAATTAAAGAGCCTCTTGATGAAAGTAAAAGAGAAGAGAGAAAAAGCTGGCTTAAAACTCAACATTCAGAAGACTAAAATCATGGCATCCAGTCCCATCACTTCATGGCAAATAGGTCAAGAAACAATGGAAACAGTGAGAGACATTCTTTTGGGGGACTCCAAAATCACTGCAGATGGTGACTTCAGCCTTGAAATTAAAAGATGCTTGCTGCTTGGAAGAAAAGCTATGACCAACCTAGACAGCATATTGAAAAGCAGAGACATTACTTTGCCAACAAAGGTCTGTGTAGTCAAAGCTATGGTTTTTCCAGGAGTCATGTATGGATGTGAGAGTTGGACTGTGAAGAAAGCTGAGCGTTGAAGAATTGATGCTTTAGAACTGTGGTGTTGGAGAAGACTCTTGAGAGTCCCTTGGACTGCAAGGAGATCCAACCAGTCCATCCTAAAGGAAATCAGTCTTGAGTAGGCCTGAGGCTGAAGCTGAAATGCCGATCTTTGGCCACCTGATGTGAAGAACTGACTCATTGGAAAAGACCCTGATGTTGGGAAAGATTGAAGGCAGGAGGAGAAGGGGATGACAGGGGATGAGATGGTTGGATGGCATTACCAACTCAATGGACATGAGTTTAAGTAAGCTCGAGGAGCTGATGATGGACAGGGAAGCCTGGTGTGTTGCAGTCCTTGAGGCTGCAAAGAATTGAACATGACTGAGCAACTGAACTGAACTGAGATGGTA
The DNA here is from genome assembly GCA_006410935.1 of Redunca redunca. NCBI lineage: Eukaryota > Metazoa > Chordata > Mammalia > Artiodactyla > Bovidae > Redunca > Redunca redunca. The sequence goes on from SJYQ01058063.1 coordinate 16,765, forward strand.
AGGGCCAACAGGCAAGCCATGACACCATGTTGGGGTAACACTACTGGGTTAGTTGGCTTCCACCAGGTCATGATGCAGTAACATGCCCCCACATCTTGGCGGCTTAGAACAGCCACGGCATGTTTCTCACTCATGTTATATATTCATGGCTACAGTTCTGTCCACGTGACTGTTTATTCCAGGACACATGCTGAAGGAGGATCTCCTATCTGGAATCTGGTATTCCCCGGCAAAAAGAAAGTGAGGTTGCTGCAGGAAACACTTCAGGCTTCTACTTGGAGATGGCATATCACTCACACTCCTACCTCATGTCGTTATTCAGTCACTCAGTCATGTCTGACTCTTTTCGACTCCAGGGACTGCAGCACGCCAGGCTTCCTTGTCCTTCGCTTTCTACAGGAGTTTGCTCAAACTCATGTCCATTGAGTCAATGATGCCAATCCATCATCTCATCCTCGGTTGCCCCCTTCTCCTGCCCTCAGTCTTTCCCAGCATCAGAGTCTTTTCCCCTGAGTTGGCTCTTTGCATCAGTTGGCCAAAGTTGGCTTCAGTTTTAGCATCAGTCCTTCCAATGAATATTCAGGGTTGATTTCCTTTAGGATTGACTAAAGGAAATGATCTCCTTGGAGTCCAAGGGACTCTCAAGAGTCTTCTCCAGCACCACAATTCAAAAGCATCAATTCTTCGGTGTTTAGCCTTCTTTATGGCCCAACTCTCATATCCATCCATGGACCTCTAGAAAAACTATAGCTTTGACTATATGGACTTTTGTCAGCAAAGTGATGTCTCTGCCTTTTAATACACTGTGTAGGTTTGTCATAGCTTTTCTTTCAAGGAGCAAGCATCCTATCTCACAGGCAGTGCTAAATTACAGGGCCAGGGACTTCCCTGGTGGTTCAGTGGCTAAGGCTCCAGACTCCTGATGCAGGATGCTTAGGTTCAATCCCTGATCAGGGAATGAGATCCCAGATGCTGCAACTAAGACCCAGCAGAGTCAAACAAATACATATTAAAATATATATTTTAGGAAATTCTGACCAATAATTATAACAACTTTAAAATTTAAATAAAAATTTCCAGAAAAAAAAATCACAGGGCTAGGTCTGACAACAGGGTGGGGACCGTGAATCTCTCAGTGGGCATAAACAATCCTTTCACAGGAAGGGAGGGCAGTGGATAATGGGAACCACAGCACAGTATATCGAGCTGCCATCTGCCTGATTCTTAGAGTTCCAGCTGGCTTCTTAAACAGCATCGTTTAACTAACATGACTGACAGAGAAGAAAGTCATTTTATACTGAGTTCACGGGAGGGAGCAAAATAATAAAACCAGGTCTTACTTACCCGGGTTCTTGGACTGTTTAATCAATAGAAATTGATAAGAAGTCTGGCGAGAAATTCAAGCAAGGGTTTGTTGGGACTTGGGCTGCAGCACCAGGGGCTGAAAAGAGGCAACAGGTGCCCTTGCTTGCCCTCTGGGGGAAAGGGGGCGAACTGGTTCTTCAAATGGGGTGAGGACAGGGGCCGGTAGGTGGGTCCGGCAGGAGGGGTAGCTTAGGTGGTCTGCCCACCCCCAGAGTGGTGCTGTGTGCAGGGGTCATGCACAGTGCCCTGGTACCCTGCTTTTGCTACCAGCATGGCACAAAATGGCAATTAGGTTTTGGCATCTTTGTATCTGGGTTTCCCTGGTGGCTTAGCAGCAGAGAATCTGCCTACAATGCAGGAGACGTGGGTTTGATCTCTAGGTTGGGAAGATCCCCTGGAGAAGGCATGGCAACTCACTCCAGCATTCTTGCCCAGAGAATCCCATGGACAGAGGAGTCTGGTGGGCTACAGTCCAGGGGCTGTAAAGAGTCAGACACGCCCGAAGGACCTGAGCAGGCACACATGTTTGTATTTTGTTGTTCATAACTGCCCTGACTTCGTGCAGTTATTTTTAGCCTTTTATAGTTCCTTTGTATCTGTGCTTGAGGAAATGTTTGTTGAGGTACCAGCCCTGCAGTCAAGGGTCTCAGGTCCCAGGTCCCAGCCTACCTCACAGGCACTGGGTGACAAGGTCAGCACTTGGGCAGAGGACTCTCTTTCCAGTTCCTGACATCCTGGCCAGGGCACCAGAAGGATCTCCACCCCTCCTGTGGCCTCTGGGCTTTCCCTCTGACCCCGAGGGCTCAGGGCACTGCCCTCTCCGGGGTTATGGGTTCAGCCTGTCTGGGACCTTGGTGGTAGGAATTTTTTGGGTGTTTTTTCTTAATAAACAAAGCAAGGGGTCAGATGGGATGAGCTGGCCTTACTGTTTGAAACCTCCGGAAGTGCTGTGGTTTGGGCTGCCATAAACATCTGGATGCAGGAGGCGGTGTGGGCAGACGCAGACCCAGAGGAAAGCCACGCTCTCCGGAAGCCACAGACTCCGATTTCTCTATTTATTGCCCCCTTCCCCTCACTTTACCCCTCGTTTTGGTAAAAGAGTCAAATTGTTAGAATAGTAGAACTTCAGATCAAAAGTTGAATTATATAATTATAAAAGGCAAGGTTGGAAGGGGTGCTGGATATCATTTGGGTGTAGTCTATCGGAAAAAAAAAGAGAGACTTCCCTGGTGGTCCAGTGGTTAAGAAGCTGCCTTCCAATACAGGGAAGCCCCGCACTCTATTGGGTACTGGGTCTGCATCTGCCCAATGAGAGAAGAATAACAGGGTAGACTCATCCATGGATCCCAGTACAGGATTTCCAGGCGACAGATGCTGTGACCCCAGCTTTTCAAGACTGTGTCAGTTCAGTGGAAAAGCATTTTGGGATGTCCTGCAAATAATCTATGACCCACACACCAAGCAAACAAATCAGTTGCATGTAGCTCTTGGGTCTGCAGGTCTGGGGTTCCTGGCAAGGAAATAGGAGATGTGTCAGTGGAGTATGACTGGGGGAACTGAGACTCTGAGACTTGATTTCTATTTCCTTTGTCCAGTCTCTTTCTTTGGAAAAATCTGGTGAGATTCCACTTCAGTAGGTGAATACTTATGGGTGGGAACGGAATGCAGGAAGTGCCAAATTTAATAAAATTCGACAGGTTGTGTTAATAGTAACAAGGCCTATCTTTATCGAGCTCTTACTGTTAATATATGCCAAACACTACTCTATGCTCTAAGTGTACTTACCTAATAAAACACCCCTAAGGTAAATACTGCTATGAAAACACTGGGGGCACAGAGAGAGTCAGGAACTTATCCCAGGTCACAGAGCTAGAAGGCAGTGAGAGCTGGGCTTTGAACCCTGGCAGTGGGGCCCCAGAACCCACACTCAGTCTACATCACATTTAGCAATGATTATCGCTATTGAAAGAGCACTTACCTTGACAGGGGGTGGGCTAGGTGTGGGGGATGGATTGGGCTGGCATTCAGCTAGTGCCTTAGAGTTGCCTTATTTCATTTACTCCAGAACAACTGCTTCAAGTATGAGGTAATATTTCTACCTACTGCATGAAGAAACAGACTCTGAGAGACTGAACACCTTGCCCAGGATCCCAACACTAATTGGTAGTCCCAGCACTAATTCCAACATTGGCTTGATCCCCAGATCCCTCCTCCCTCAGGTTTTTTTTTTTTGCCACACCATGAGCCATGTGGGATCTTAGTTCCCCAGCCAGGGACTGAACCCTTGCCCTCTGTGTTGGAAGCACAGAGTCTTAACCACTGGGCCGCCAGGAAAGTCCCCTAAACCCCGATAGTTTCTTAAATATTGATAATTGCTGAAAGTGGATAATACATCCAAAGAGTTTGATTTTACTATTCAGTTTACTTGCATGTATTTGAAAATTCCCTTAAGAATCCCTTCCAAAAACCAAAACCAACTATGAATTTAGTCACTGTGTTCTCCTAATTCCACTGGTTCCTGTGTGTTTCCTTGATGGGGCGGGAAGAGGAAGAGATGAAGTTTAGATATGGGTCGGCAGAATTTCTTTCCCAACCAAGTGCATGTGTTAGTTGCTCAATCATGTCTGACCCTTTGTGACCTCATGGACTGTAGCCCACCAGGTTCCTCTGTCCATGGAATCCTCTAGGCAAGAATGCTGGAGCGGGTTGCCATTTCCTTCTCCAGGGGAATCTTCCTGACCCAGGGATAGAAGCCTGCTTGGCAGGTGGATTCTTTGCCACTGAGCCACCAGGAAAGCCCAGGGACTATTATCTAAGGTTAGCTATGGTTTTGTTTGGTAGGTGGCGGGAGCTGCAGTCCAGCATATGCTGGGTCACAGAGCCCTTTGGGCCTTATGTTGAGACTAGGAGAGGCTCTGCAGCTTTTGAAAGCATGAGGTGGCTCAGGCTTCTATTCCCAGAGGACATCCCTTCCCAGGGAGTCAGGCCCTGACCTAGAACTTCCATTGACCAGAGGACTGGGGACAAGTGCCTCAAGATCATAGAACATCTGGCCACAGGGAGGTCGTCCAAGGAACTATTCTAGCATGGGCTGGGGCTGGGCTGCTCTCTGAGGGTCTTGTGGGACAGTGTGGAGCCTCAGCTCACACTGCCCAGGGACAGAGGACAAGTTCTGATGGGTACCCGCCTCAGGCCATCTGACTCAGGGCCTCCCCTCTTGCCTAGAGCAGGCTCATCTCCTTAGCAGGCCAGCAGGGCCAGGCAGGAAATATTGCCTCCAGCTGCGTTCAGTTGTATGTGACTTTGTTCTTGGGGGAGGATGCGGCTGAAATTCAGGGAATTTCCAAAAGGACAGGCTAGGTCTGAAGGAGGCTGGTGTTTAAGGATTGTGAGAGGCTCAGGGTTGAGCTGGAGAGGGGATGAGGCCCTCCACTCTTCAGTGAACTGGGAGCCTCTTGCGGCTTCCCGGGCGCTGCTGCCAGAATTCCATTTAGCCATCTTTTCCCCCAGGATTTTGCAGTGCTTGGGGGGTCGCATAGAGTCGGACACTACTGAAGCGACTTAGCAGCAGCAGCAGCAGCAGCAGCAGCAGCATCTCAATAATTCTGCTTGCTTGGTGGATGCATTGATGCTTTTCAGACATCAGCTGAAAACATCAAGTTCCTGACACTGGTCAGTCAGTCAAAACTAGAATGATCATTCTCTCATGGATCCTCTTTCCCCAAACTTGGGTTTTGTACATTATGTTTCCTGAAGTGGTTATGTTACTGAGGTATGGGGTCCAGCTGCTTGCTGCTCAAAAGCCAATAAACAGGCCAGGTTGGTGGAAAGAAAAATTTGCTTTATTTTAGATGCTGGCAACTGGTGGGGGGAGTGTGGATGTCTGTCCAAAGGCCAACTGCCAAGCAGGAGGTGAGAGCTTTTATAAGCTGAGGGAGGGGGCTACATGCAAAAACAACAGTCAGCTCTGACAGTCATCTTCAGATTGGTTATCGGTAGACTGACCAGCGTCATCTTGATTGTTTTAGGTACAGTTAATCTTCAGTTCCAGGGTCGGTTTGCTTCCATTTCTTTGAGGCCGTTCCTTGGAACTGTGGCAGCTTATGTCACAGCTACAGTCTGGTTATCGTGTAGTTAACTTCTTCCACCCGGTGGGGGTTTCAGTATCTATAAGACAGCTCATAGGACATAGCTCAGAATATTATCTGTAGTCCTTGAGGAGAAACTAAAGGTCCTTGACTGTATTTGATGAGTACATTATTATTATTTGGTCTCCTTTGTTTTCCTTTGTTTCTGCATGTTCTCATTTCTCTGATTAAACTCATTCTTTAAAGTTTTCCACAGACAAAAGGCAGGCAGAGTACATGGGGGAAGGACCATAGATTCCTGCTGTGTTTCAGTTACTTGTAAAAAGAAGAAAAGGAAGAAAGCAAGCTCTGCTCTCACACGCTGCAAAGAAGCAGCTGCAACATATAGCCAGGGCTTTCTCTTGTCAGACTTGAATTTTTTTAAAAGTTTTTTTTTTAATTGCCTGCACTATGTGGCATGTGGGATCTTAGTTACCCAACCAGGAATCAAACCCATGTCCCCTGCATTGAAGTGTAGAGTCTTAACCATGAGTGAAGTCTCATCAGACTTGATTTTAAGTCACTAAATACATTGCCTCCTCAATCTTTACAGTCACCCTGTGTGGTAACTGCTATTTCTTTATTATCTTTCCTAGGGATAGATCCAGGTTTGTGAGGCCCTGGAACTTATACAATTGGTGGGCCCTCTTTTAAAACAAATTAGATTACTATTATGTAAACATAAGTACAAAATTAGGTCCAGAGCCTCGACAGGTGGCATATAACAAGTGGCAGAAACCAACAAAATATTGTAAAGCAATTATCTTCCAATTAAAAATAAATAAATAAAAATTTAAAAATTACTGAAAAAAATTTAAAACATTAACTTATTATTTTTTTGACTGTGCTGCACCTTCACTGCGGTATGCAGGTTTCCCTAGTGGTGGTGGGCAGGCTTAGCTCCCCCAAGGCATGCGGGCTCTTAGTTCCTGAACCACATCTGCTGCTTGCAAAGGTAGATTCTTGACTGTTGGGCAACTAGGGAAGTCCTCAGGTATTGTTTCTTTCCTTTTTGAAAGGCTTCCATATTTTCTGAAGTTCTAATTGTTATGCCCAGAGTCCGAGTCCCCAAAGCTGAGAGAATAAGACGTCCACAGCAATGCAAAAGCATAAAGGGGTTTTAATTGCTAGCCCGAGCTAGGACTCATGTCTCATCCAGCGCAGTGGAATCCAACAAGAGCCCCAAGCTGTGACTCACAGCTGCTTATATACAGGCAGTCCTGCGGGTTAGTTGGCATTACATGATTGGTTAACTGGTGCGCGCGCGCACGAATTTCAAATCTCTCGTCTCGTCTTGATTGGCTCAGGTCGGACACTGAGGGGGACCTCCCTGATTGGTCGAGCTACACAGCCTGCGGGAGTTCCCAGTGCCTCAGCTTTCCTAGAGACTAAACCTCAGGCCTGCCCCTTAGAGCCTGTCCGGGCTCCAGTTTGGTCCTAACATAATAAGGAGCATGTAATTCCTATGAAAAGAAATTTTGTTCTATTGACTGCCCAAACAGGAAAGAGCCTGACGAGTGTGTAGCCATGCCCTGGTTTGGGTTAGAGTCAAAGCGAGGGTGGAGGGCACAGGATCAGGCCTTCTGTACCCACTGCCTTGGTCTTGCCCAGGAGTGGGAATGGAGCATCCTGACTCTGAGTTTGAGCTTCTGGACCCAGAGGGAAGAGATAAACTGACACCAGTGAGCTGCGAGCAAGTACTCTGGGTGACCTCTGGCTATTCCTGTGCTGCCCAGGGAGGACTACTTCAGACCCTGGTACTCTCACATGGGGAGCTTCCCTGGTGGCTCAGACAGTAAAGAATCTGCCTATAATGCAGAAGACCCAGGTTTGATCCTTGGGTTGGGAAGATCCCCTGGAGAAGGGAATGGCTACCCCATTCCAGTATTCTTGCCTGGAGAATTCCATGGACAGAGGAGCCTGGTGGGCTACAGACCATGGGGTTGCAAAGAGTCGGACATGAATGAGCAACCAACACTTTCACTTTCACTTTGGGTTTCCCTGGTGGCCCAGATGGTATAGAATCTTCCTGCAAAGAAGGAGACTTGTGTTTGATCCCTGGGTTGGGAAGATCCCCTGGAGAAGGGAACAGCTACCCACTCTAGGATTCTTGCCTGGAGAACTCCATGGATAGAGGAGCCTGGCAGGCCCATGGGGTCGCAAAGAGTTGGGCATGACTGAGTGAACATTTTCACTTTTTTCACTCTCATCTGGAGGAAGGAAGGAGTGGAGTGACATTGCTCAGTCGTGTCCAACTCTTCGTGCCCCTGTAGACTGTAGCCCACAGGCTCCTCCGTCCATGGGATTTTCCAGGCAAGAGTACCAGAGTGGGTTGCCATTTCTTTCTCCAGGGGATCTTCCCCCTGACCCAGGGATCGAACTTGGGTCTACCGCATTGCAGGCAGACGCTTTACGAGGATGAGGGTCCAATTCCCCAAAGACAGACTGCTGGTTGGGACTCCACAGCTGGGTATGCAGGATTCATTCTCAACTCATATCTTTGCCATCACTGGTCCTCCTCCTTGGAAGGCCCTCTCCTTTTTCACTTTGCTTCAAGGCTTAATACGTGATCCACTCTGTCATAGGACTCTGCAGTATAGACTTACACCACTCACTCAACCTTTGGTTCTTTCTGTCTTGAAAGGCCTCTTTTCCCTTTCTCTCTCGTAAAACAACAGCAGCTGATAGAGCTATGGATCAGGCACTTCCTATGGACAGTTTCAGTGTGTTCTGCAGATTCTCTCATTTACATGGACATATGTGCTCTGCTCATTTGTGTCCAACTCTTTGCCTCCCATGGACTGTAGCCCGCCAGGCTCTTCTATCCTGGATTCTCCAGGCAAGAATACTTGGAGTGGATTGCCATTTCCTCCTCCAGGAGATCTTCCTGACCCAAGCATTGAACCAGAGTCTCTTCTGTCTCTTGCATTAGCAAGCAGATTCTTTACTACTGTGCCACCTGAGATGCTATCTCATTCAATCTTCTAAACAAGCTAAGCAATGGCTTTTATCAAATCTATTTTTCCAGACAAGGAAGCAGAGGCTGAAAGTCGTGCAGTATCTGACTTGAGGTCATATAACTGGAAAGTGGCAAAGCAAAAACTCCAAGAAAAGACATAGATGGGTCTGTGTTTTACTTCTTATCTGACCTATCTTCTGATTAAACTAGAAGCTCTAAGAGGTGCTGGCAGTTATGACTCCACTGCCGGGGGTGTAGGTTTAATCCCTGGTTGGGGAACTAAGATCCCACATGGTGCAAAGCATGGCTAAAAAAAAAAAATTAAAAAGAGAAAAATAATGTTAAAAAAGACATGCCTTAGACCTCTTGATGTCCTCATGGCATGGCTGAATGGCTAGTACAGAGTGGACATACCATGTCATTGGAGAAGTGTGGGAGGAACTGGGGACATTTTGAAAAGATTCATCTTCAGCTGATGCCGAGTTCCGGATTGGGAGGAGAAATCACAGACAGAAGTGTCTGCAAATGAGCCTCTGGGCTGGACCTGGTCTGGCAGGAGGCCAGATTCTGGATCCAGTCTCTCTGTCATTAGGCCTTAGCCCAAAGTCCTGCCTTGATCAGCTAAGGCCTTAGCCCAAAGTCCTGAGTATCCTGTCTTCTGAAGGCAGAACTTGAAAGCCATGTTATCATGGAAGGGTTTGATTTTCATTTGGTTCTGGTGTCTCCAAAGATCTTAATAGTTTTCCTAGTTTCTGTAAAGCTTCCAAGGCCCTCTGGGGTTCCAGTCCAAGATACACCATCCATCACTTTGAGCTTTGATCACTTTGAGCCATGAGACCTTGGCAGGTCCCTTCTGGGCCACACGGTCCCACCTGTGACTGCCTGCACCCTTCCTTGTTCAGTGGCGAGAGTCAGTACACCGGCATGTGTGTGTGTGTGCTTTGTAACCCCCAGGGCTCTCACTCACATCCTGCTGGCATTTCATGTGCGATAATTCACTCTGTCCTTGAGGCAATCCAGGGAGGTACTCACTGCTACCCTTGGGTTTTGTTTATCTAATTCAACTTCTGTTTTTTAAAGTCATTGAAATAATTCAGAACTTTAAAGCTCCAAAACATACACTTCTAAAAAGTCTCCCTCCCTCCTCTGGTCTTCAGCCACCCAATTTCCTTTCCTGGCAGCAACCCAAACAGCCCATTTTTTTGTTTATCCTTCCAGACATACTTCTTGCACACACAAGGAGACATGTATAAATATTATGTCCTGCTCCTCCGCCTTCTCCAGTGGTGGCCATTGGAGACTATCCACCTCAGTCTGTACCTCACCTACTTTACTTAGCAATACAGCCTCCCCCATATTAATACTTTTTTAAAGTTTTTTTTTTTTAATGTGGACCATTTTTAAAGTCTTTACAATATTGTTTCTGTTTTATGTTTTGGTTTTGCGGCCACTAGACATGTGGGATCTTGGTTCCCCACCCAGGGATGGAACCTGTACCCCTAGCATTACAAGGGGAAATATTAATCACTGGACCACCAGGGAACTCCCTCTCCACATTATTTTTTAAACCCACGAGGTTCCTGGAGTTATGGAGCCTGGATGGCAAATCAGGTCTTTTAGGATGCAAAGCCTGTAAGGCGCTGACTGTGGGAGGGCGCATCCGAAAGCCCTGTTCCTATTCAGGACTTTCCCTCAATGGGCCCGGGCAGCTCTGATGACACACCTCCGGGTGCCAAGAGAGCTGGGAAAAAACCAGCCAATGGCTTGGCCTGGCAGAAGGTTCCAGGACCTGGAGGAAAAAAGTGTTTTGTTCTCCGCCCCCTGAAGACTGGCAGGAGTTGGCCTGTCCAGGGGCCATGCTGTCTTTCTCTCTGCTGTCTATAAGAGCATAAAAAAAAAAAAAAAAGTTTTCTCTTCCTGCCAAGACCCGATGGCAGTTCGGTGGGTCTTGTGCTGGTCCCTCNTGGACAAAGTGCCCAGCAGCCGTGTCCCTGAGCAGGCCAGCAGGTGGAGATTTCTCTGAGCTTCATCCTCCCAACTGTGAAATGGGTGCAATAGTGAGATCTGAAGACAGTGGCAAGAGGGCCCAGATGAAGCTGGGAGGGGGCAGGCTACAGCCCGAGTCTCTACGGGCGAAGTTTGGCTGGAAAAGCAGAAACAGAGGGACCTGCTGGGGCCAGCGGCAGGGAGAGGGCTTTGGTTTGGCTGGGGTCCATGCTCACCCCTGGGGGGAGTGGGCCCCTAGACTAGCATTAGGGAGGTGTACCTCTGGGCATCTTCATCAGTGAACCTGTCTTTTGAAGGATGACAAAGAGGGGCATCCAGTGTTCAGAGTACAGAGCCTGCCCCCTGAGAACTGAGCAGCAAGATGTGGTCTGAGCCCCGACTCAAAGGGGCTGCTGGTGGCAGCTCAGGGAGGTAATGCAGGCTGGAATTTTCAGTAGCAGCAGTGCGGAAAATGGGCAAGAAAGAGCCTGTTGATGACTCTTTCCTGGTGGTCCAGTAGGTTAAGACTCCAAGCTTCCACTGCAGGGGCCACGGGTTCCATCACTGGTCAGGGAACTAAGATCCTGCATGCCAAGTGGTGTGGCCAATAATAATAATAATAATAATAATAATTTTAAAAAAAGGAAAAAAAAATGAGCCTAGGTGGGGATGGCAGGACAATGGGTGTGCACCAGTTCTTTGGAAAGTGCTGGGGAAGCCATCTGGGAACGGTCACTCTTGGGACACAGGAGCCAAGTGCCAGTAATAACTCTGAAAGGGGAGGGCCTTGGGAGACCCCCTCCTTCCACATTCATCAGGGAGGTCTGGTAACTCATGGGCAGGCGTGCTAAGTTGCTCGGTCGAATTCAGCTCTTTGTGACCCACTGGACTATAACCCTCCAGGCTCCACTGTCCATGGGATTCTCTAGGTGAGAACACTGGAGTGAGTTGCCATGCCCTCCTCCAGGGGATCTTCCTGACCTCAGATCGAACCCGTGTCTCTTATGTCTCCTGCATTGACAGGCAGATTCTTTACCATTAACACCACCTGGGAAGCCCAACTCAAGGGCATCCACTTGCTAGTTCAAGGAAGAAATGGGTTTTAGGGCTCTGCCAAGATCCCTGGCATTGAAAAGGTTTAAAGTTGCCACTGGAAGGCCTTACGGAGAGAGACATGGAGAGTGTGGTGTGCAATTCCAACAGTTTGTCCAGCCTCTGAGAGCCACAGTGATCTACGTTAGAATGTGTCAGGGGGCCCCTATCATGGTATGCCTCATTAGCTTTGGATGGGCTTGCTTCCCTGCTGGGCTTCAAGCCCCTTTTGGTCACCTTTATGCCCCTTTGGCATTCACACCAGGCCTGGCAGATGCTAAATACTCATGGTGAAGATGGAGAATTCAGTGAATCATCTGTAATTTTCCAGGGCTACTTTGCAAGGCTGGATAAGTAATCTGGATTAACTGTGGCTGGTAATGTGAGGTCCAACTGCTTTTATGTATCCCTCCCTACTTTATTTCCTTCCCCTCCCATCCCAGTAGAAAAGGGGTCTTTTAGTATAATAATGTAGCAAAGTCAAGTTTACAGGTAATGAGAAAGGTCTGCCCGAGCAGCTGATTCTCATCTTGATGCATCTGATGAGGGCTTGAGAGGGCTGCTGGGCCCTGGCACATTATGTAGTGGCTGCCGGTTGAGTGCATGCACGCTCAGTTGCTCAGTTACATCTGACTCTTTGCAACCCCACAGACTGTAGCCCACCAGGCTCCTCTGTCCATGGGATTCTCCAGGCAAGAATACTGGAGTGGGTTGCCATTTCCTCTTCCAGGGGATCTTCCCGATCCAGGGATTGAACTCGCTTCACCTGCAGCTCCTGCATTGGCAGATGGACTCTTGACCTCTGCGCCACCTGGGAATAATCTGGGTCTCAGGTCTACAATGCAGGAGACCCAGGTTCAATCCCTGGGCTGGGAAGATCCTCTGGAGAAGGAAATAGCAACCCACTCCAGTACTCTTGCCTGGAAAATCCCATGGACAGAGGAGCGTGGTAGGCTACAGTCCATGGGGTCGCAAAGAGTCAGACACGACCAAGCGACTTCACTTCACTTCAGGTACCCCACCATAAAAAACAGCAGAGCCAAGGTTCCATTTGTTGACTAAAAAGATGTACAAGAGTTGCAAGTTAAGTTTTATTTGGAGCCAAATGAGGCCTGCAGCCTGGAAGACAGCACCTCAGATAGTTCTGAGAGACTGTTCCAAAGGGGCAGTGGGAGAAGGTCATTATACAAGATTTCGGTGAAGGGGGAGTTCAATGCAATCAAACCCTTACTTTATAAAAGGTTTTCTACTAGTCATGAGGAGCTGAGGTCACCATAAAGGGATTTAGTGCTTTTCCAGATATGAGGAGATGCAAGGATTGGGATCATGAAGTCAGTTCTTGAAAATATCTATCTAAAGACTTGTTCTACCATTTTCTCTGGAGCACAGAATGCCTCACTCTCCAACCTGAATTCCCTTCAGGGAGTATCAAAGTTCAGCAGCTGCAGCAGCATAGGATTCAACCTCCCCAGAGGCAGAGGGCAAAGGCCCTTGTGTTGTTCTTGTTGTTCACTCAGTTGTGTCCAACTCTTTGTGACCCCATGGACTATAGCATGCCAGGCTTCCCTGTCCTTCACTATTTCCTGGAGTTTGTTTGAATTCATGTCCATTGAGTCGATGATGCTATCAAACCATCACATCCAGTGCTGCCCTCTTCTCCTTTTGCCTTCGATCTTTCCCAGCATCAGGGTCTTTTCCAATGAGTTGCTTCTTCACATCAAGTGGCCAAAGTACTGGAGCTTCAGCTTCAGCATCAGTCCTTCCAATGAATATTCAGGGTTGATTTATTTTAGGATTGACTGGTGGCAAGTGCCAGTTTGTAGTTGACACATTCCACCTTTGGAGGATTCAGAAGTCCATGGGCCTCTCATGTCTTAATGCTGCCTTAGGGCCAGCAGGTACTCAGAACCTTTTTATTTTCTGCTGCCCCTTCTTCTCCTTCAAGCATCCAGGGAATCGAGCCTGTTGTAGAGAAGAACCAGTTCTGACTCTATGTTGGAATTGTTTCTTTGACTTGCTTTCATTGCTATTGTTGTTGTTGTTCAGCCCCTAAGTCACATCCAGCTCTTTGGGACCCTGTGGACTGCAGCACACCTGTTCTTCACTATCTCTGGGAGCTTGCTCAAACTCAGTTGAGTTGGTGATGCTATCTAACCATCGCATCCTCTGCCACCTTCTTCTCCTGGGTGAAGAGGAGAATTTTGCCCAGCCTCAGGGTCTTTTCCAATGAGTGTGCTCTTCACATTACGTGGCTAAAGTATTGGGTTCTTTTCATTGCTGTTATTGCGATCATTCATAATGGCTTTCTTCAAAGGACCCAGCCCCTCTGCCTAACTGTTAAAGTGCCTTTGCTCAGTGCATAGAGAGATAATCGGACCCTGTCCACCTGTGAATGGCCACAAAGGAGAGATTAACTCACCCCTTCCAAAGTCTGGCCCTTCCTTGGATATGTTTTGCAAGACTGAGGGCCCTTTTTACTTTACCTTCCTCACTGCCCCTCCCTCTCTATTCTGCCTTTTGACTTTAGTTCCTCATCACTTCTCTCTCTGGTTCTATAAAAGAACATGGCATCTAGCCCCCTTAGTCTGGCATCTTCTCGGTCAGCTGGCTTTCTGAATAAAGTCATATTCCTTGCCTCTACACCTCATTTCAGACCCACTGGCCTGGCTTGCGGCAAGCAGAGCTTGGACTGAGGTGAGGGAGTGTGTGTTTGCAGAGCCCTGCAGGTGAAAGCACACAAGTTTGGCTTTCTTCCTGCGACTGCATTTTCACGCCTTGGGTTGCCACCTTAGAGCTGGTGATCTTCACATCTATCTGTATGGATCGACTAGCTCCCAGGGGCTTTACTGCCAACTTCCCCAAAGCCTCAGGACATCCCAGCTTTATATTCTCAAAGATCACCTGAAGAACAACCTCCCCCCAACCACACCAGACAGCAGAGTGAAGGAAGAGGAGGAGGGCCACCCTCAGCTAAGAATGCTGTTGCCCTTTTACAAGTTTCTTTTCAAAGCCCCAGCCAGGTCTTTGTGAGTGTAGCTGAGAATGGCCCTTTAAGGAGACCGTTCTTGCTGGGACCCTTTCTCACTCCTGGCAGCCCCAGGGGCTGGGGGCAGGGTGGTGTGAAGTCCTAACTCAGTATCTGAGGGCCATTAGGAACACTGCTCTGTCCTTCTTAAGGGTTGTACTGCTGTGGACTCTGCTCAGTCACTCAGTCATGTCCGACTCTTTGCGACCCCATAGACTGTAAGCCCACCAGGTTCCTCTGTCCAGGGAATTTTCCAAGCAAGAATCATTTCAGTTCAGTTCAGTCACTAAGTCGTGTCCGACTCTCTGCGACCCCATGAATTGCAGCACGCCAGGCCTCCCTGTCCATCACCAACTCCCAGAGTTCAC
>SJYQ01058131.1:0-10519 GCA_006410935.1 Redunca redunca
GGGTTAGGAAGATCTCCTGGAGACGGAAAGGGCAACCAACTCCAGTAATAACAGGGTAACCCAACAGACACAGGAGCCTGGTGAGCTACAGTCCACGGGGTTGCAAAGAGTCAGACACGACTGAGCCGCTGAACAACAGCAATGGGATATATTAGGTGGTGACCTGAACCCTGATGGGCCTGAGGAGGTGCAGTCTTGTTCCGGATTATATGTGTATGCATTTGTGTATGTGTGCGCATGTGTTTCTAGAGGCGGGTGGGGCTCTCCTGAAGGATGTTCTTAAGTGGATCTGGTGAAGTTACCAAGAAGTGATCAGACCATTCACATAAATAGCAAGACTGGGCGGGAACAATTTTTGGAGACGAAAATTGTTGGGGAAACATTGGCGAGCGATGGGAAGTAATAAATCCCACGTCAGTCTGAAGATCCCCGCTCTCAAAGAGGCTTTGGGCCGATGAATAACAATAAGGCTCTGAAGCACCAGGATGGGAGGGATCCTGGCTCGTGTGCCACTTCCATACGACAACATAGGTGGCACCAGGCTCAGGACGGGGCTTTCCTCCTCCGGTGGCTGCAGGCCTGGGTCCCCAGCTGTGCCCTTTGACTCAGCCCAAACCACAGGGAGCTAACTGGGAGAGTTCGGTGTCCGTGGGGAGGGGAGCTGGGGTCCAGCTCACTGGTGCAGTGACGCCAGAGGAATGAGCTTTGTCTGGAAACCAGTGTCTTCAGCAGAAGGGAGGGAGAGAGCTGAGGGTGATGAAGAATGAAGAAGGTCCTTCTTCACGTAAGGGTCGGGCAGCCGTTGGCAGCTGACTCGAGCCTCCAGACCCTGCTGATGTTCCGTGCCCCTCCGTACCTCCCCATAATCGTAGTTTAGTCGCTAAGTCGTTTCCTACTCTTGCGACCCCATGGACAGTAGTCTGCCAGGCTCCTCTGTCCGTGGGATTCTCCAGGCAAGAATACTGGAGTGGGTTGCCATTTCCTTCTCCAGATATACCTCCCCTGAGGGCTTCCCAACTTGAGGAGAACGGTTCTGTCTTCTCAAGCTCAGGATGATGAGTCTGCTTTGCAGATGCTGCAGAATATAGCGGAGTAAGCACTCAGCAGAGTGAGGCAGCGTGAAGTGCCACGTGCGTGCATGCCAAGTTGCTTCAGTCGTGTCTGACTCTTTGAGACCGTATGGACTGTAGGCCGCGAGGCTCCTCTGTCTGTGGGATTCTCCAGGCAAGAATATTGAATTGAGTAGCCATTCCCCCCTCCAGGGGATCTTCCTGACCCAGGGATCAAAACTGCCTCTCATATCTCCTGCATTGGCAGGCAGGTTCTTTACCACTAGCACCAACTGGGAAGACCCACATGGCACCTAAAATACAGATTCTCAGGCTGGGCCCAGGCAAGGCTATCAGTCATCAGGTTTGGAAACCACAAGAGAAGCGAAGAGGGTATTTGATTCAGGCCCATGAGGCCAAGATGATTCCCAGTTCAGCCCTCTTGAGCCTTGACCTGCCACGTGAACTTGGGCGATCCCAATCGCCAGCTCCATCTCAGGTTTTCACCTCTGCACAGTGGGAATCAGCTTTGGCTCTGCCAGCCCATCAGGTGAGAAAATGAGATGTAAACTTTTATAAGCCATCCAGCACTGAACAAATGCAAGATGCTGTTATTATGATGTCACTTCCCACATGCTGTGCTGAGCACAGTCACTCCCACGCAAGCCTCGGGCCAGCCCTGCCCCTCTGCCAGCCCTGGGTTCCCAGCCTCCTTTGCAGCTGGAGTCCTCCCAGCTTCTCTTGCCTTTATCCCAGCCCCAGGGCCCTCCCTGAAGGAGTCAGTGGACTGGTAACCTCAATCGCTGACTTACATTGTATGTATCAGCGTGTGTCATTCTCCCAGCAGCCCCATTTTTCAGATGAGGAAACTGAGGCTTAGAAAAGATAAGAAATTGTCCAAAGTCAGTGCGAACAAGTGGTGGGGGGGACCTCAGCCTCGGGTCTGTCTGGGGGCTTCTGTGCCAAGATCCATGAGCGTTTACCCTCCACCTTCAGGAATTCTGCCAGATCTATTCCCTACCCACACTGTTATCTACAGCAGTGCATGTAAGTAGATTCTGTACAGTTTATTGATTCATTTGACACATTTTTCTTGAGGATCTAAGATGTGCCAGGGACCATTTAGGGACTAGAGACAGAGGGTGAACAAAATGGACAAAAATATCTTTCCATGTGGGATCCCTCTTCCAATACGGTCCTCTGTTTACCTAATAGATTTTTTTTTTCTGCCTCATCGAGCAACTTGTGGGATCTTAGTTCCCCCACTAGGGATTGAACCCATGCCATGACAGTGAAAAGAGGGAGTTCTAAACATTGGACTGCCAGGGAATTCCTACTTAATGATTTTAGTCATCTTTCAGAGTAATAAAAGAAAAGTTGATGTAGCTACTACAGGTCAAAACTCAGTATTGTATTTCCTGATCCCATAAGCATGAAACCCATTAAAAATCAGGGTCACCATAGTCTAGCTGAGTGTTCTTCCTTGCCGGAGGTTTGGATCTTAATGCCTGCTCTCATTTGATGAAAAAAGGAGATTTCCATTCTTCAGAAATGTAAATGTGGAATTACTTTATAACCCAGGAATTCCACCATTAGATATATACCCAAAAGAATTTCGAAAAGAAATGTCCAAATAAATTATATATGTGTGTTTCTCAGTCGTGTCTGACTCTGCGACCTCGTGGACTGTGGCCGGCCAGGCTCCTCTGACCATGGGATTTCCCAGGCAAGAATACTTGAGTGGGCGGCCATATCCTCCTCTGGGGGATCTTCCTAACCCAGGGATTGAACCCGCGTCTCCTGCGTCTCCTCCACTGGCAGGCAGATTCTTTACCACTGAGCCACCTGGGAAGCTTGGATAAATACTGGTACCCAAATGTTCACAGCAGCACCACTCACAAGAGCTGAAAGGTGGAAACAGCTCACTGTCCAGCAGTGGGTGATGGACAAACCAAACACAGTCCACCCATATCTACCCATTCAATGGAATATTCTCAGTCATAGAAAGGAATGAAGCTCTGACACAAGCTACAGCAGGGATGGCCCTTGAAACATCATGCTAGGTGACAGAAACCCCACAGAAAAGGTCACGTACGGTATAATTGCATTTCCATGAAATATCCAGAATATATAACTCTGTAGAGACAGAGCAAAGGAGTGTTTGCCGGGAATGAAAGGTGGGCGGCGGGGGGGGTNTTGCCGGGAATGAAAGGTGGGCGGCGGGGGGGGTGGGGGGGGACGTAAAGTGGTTGCTTGTTGGGCACGGGCTCCGTTAGGGTGAAACGTCTCAGAATCAGACAGAGGTGATCGGTGCACAGCACTGAATGCAACAGATGCCTCAAAACGGTTCACAATTAGTTTTAGGTTATGCGAGGTTTCCCCTCATCTTTTTCAAAGGGAGATTTCCAAGTGTTAGCAAGGTGGTAGAGATGTCTCTTTGCCAAATGAGATTTTCTCCTTAATGGAATAAAAAGGAGGGGAAGAGAAGAGAATGACGTGTTGCCTACTGATCGTCACGGTATCTCGTTGCGTCTTCACCGTGACCTTGGGCTGCAGACAGGAAGGTGATAGGGTCTGCGTCAGTCAGCTCCGGTGGCCACATTAAAGTGTCGCAGGGACTTTCCTGGTGGTCCAGGGGCTAAGACTCCACACTCCCAATGCAGGGGGCCTGGGTTCAATCCCTGCTCAGGGAACTAGAGCCCACAGGACACAACTAAGATCAAAGATCCCACATACCACAGCTAAGAACTGGCCCAGCCAAACAAATCGCTTTTAATTGCGTCAAAAAGAATGAAATACATAGGAATGAATTTTTAAATTAAAAACTGTTTTTCAATAAAGTATCACAGCCTGGAAGTTAGGAGTCTTCGGGGAGAATGGATACATGTATATGTATGGCTGAGTCCCTTTGCTGTTCACCTGAAACTATCACAACATTATTGATAGGCTATATCCCAATACAAAATAAAAAGTTGCAAAAGAAAAAAAAAAGTATCACAAACCTGGACACTTAAGCCACACACATTTATCCTCTCACTGTCCTGGAGGCTGGAAGTTCAAGATGCTGGCAAGTTTGGTCTCCCCCAAGGCCTCTCTCCCTGGCATGGGGGTGGCCGTCTCTCCCTAGGTCATCACACAGCCTTTGGTCTGTGTGTGTGAGTCCCTGGTGTCTCTTTCTGAGTCCAAATTTCCTCTTCTCGTAAGGAAACCAATCAGATGGGACTAGAGCCAACCCAAAAGGCTTTGTTTAAATTAACCATCTCTTTAACGGCCCTATCTCAAAATACAGTCATATTCTGAGGTGCTGAGGGTTAGGACTCGAGCATAGTTATGAACCTGGGAACATGCAGTTCAGCAGTGTCCCGGTATTTATGGGATGAAGCAGGCAGGGAGAAATTAGAGCAAGTCAGAGAGCAGGGAGGGAGCAGGGCAGCCCAAGAACCCATGTAGTCTGATCCTCCATTCAAATATTTTCCTCTATGTCAATTGCATCTAGCAGTGTGGATGGCTGCAGACATGGCTGGAGTCCCAGGAACCGTCAAAGTCATCCATGCACACAGCGTCTTGTTTCCGCAATCAGGTCCCTCTCCGTTATAAATTCTTCACCCTCCAACAACCAGGGAGAACTTCATGGTGGACCTGATCTACCTTCTGGGTGGTAAGTGTGTGATTAGCTAATGAAATCTAATGAATTATGTGTCCACAAACCTGGTGGAAAAAATCCGATGCCTAAGATGCACGCCCTGAGCCCAGCGTTTGTACCAGGAGAGATTGATGGCTACAGCGAGCGCTCGGAATTCAGAGCTGAGTCTTTGTTTAATATGCATCTTTCTTCTCCAGGCATCAAAGAGATTAATTTGTTAGAGTAAACAGACTTCAAAACAGGATTTGGTCTCTGAGAGTCTGTACCTGATTTGGCGTTCCTGGCTCAGACTGCCCCAAGCCTTCATCATTTTGCAAGGGATGGAAGAGAAGTGGGGGAGAGGGAAGGAGGGAGGGGGGAGGGAAGTCGAATGCCCAGGGAAGTGCCACGCGCACTGGTTCTGCTCCTGCAACTGAAGCCCAGAAACAAAGGGCCTCCAACAAGCAGAGGCCAGCCCCCTAGCTTGTTCCTCCCCATCCCCACCGCCTCGCAGGAGCCCTGTCTCTGTAAGACGTCAATATGTCCAAGGCTGTGCCTATGTCATTCCAACCTGTTTTCAAGGACATCCCCGGAAAGATGCTCACCCGGAGAAGCACATTTTCTCAGGATCAGCTGGTTGGCTGCCCCTCAGCACTGCTCAAACCAGAAACCAGGGACCCCTTCAAGTTCTCCATGCCCCTTGACCCCGGAAGCCAATCCCTAAGCCTTCAGAGACCACCCCCTCTGAAACCCCTCCTTCATGTAATAACACAAGGCCCCTGCTCACGTCCACCAGCCTGCCAGGCTCTTGGCTCTGCTGAAGGTCACACCTGCCATGTTGCCCTCTCCCAGCCTCCATTCAGGGCAGCTTCTTTGGCCTTGAGTCTTTCTTTTTAAGGTTATACTCCATTTATAATTATTATAAAATATGGCCTTGGCATTGAGTCTTAAATACACCCCTCCACCATCAACACTGATTTCCTCCCACATCCAACTCCTCTCCACCTGCAGAACCCCACTGGCCCACCTCCACCTCCAGGGAGTCTCCCCATCAGCTTAAGGGCTCCAGGAAGACAGTGTCTTGCTCACTCTGTATGCCCTCCTGCACCAAGAACAGTTGAATAAATGCTCGAGGAACTAGTTAATTAATTTAAAAACTTGGCTGCTTAAAGATGAGCCAGTCTAAGAGTGATGGGAGTTTCCAGCACATCGTCAGAGACCCAGAAGGCTCCACATCTCCTGGGCTCAGTAACCATCTCCCCACCACCATCACTTTGGGATGAATGGCTGCCAGCGGGTCATGTGACCTGATGGGTCTGGAAGACCTCAGTGAGAAAAGAGGTGCATTCCCTGCCTGGGCTGTCATCCCCTGCATCCCTTGATGTAAACAGTTTAGCGATTCTGTGTTGCCAACCGACTCTCTGAAGGGCGTCTCCTCCACTAGCGTCCTGTTTGCCTGCAATCCCCAAGGAGTAAAAGGCCTTTTGGGAAATGAGTCTAGCTCTTCCCCGTTCAAACACATCTTTCAATAATTAGAGGGATGGGGAAAAGTCACAGACCCTTTAAGAAGCAGGTTAGGGCAGACATTTTTTAGGGAACCAGATCGTAAAAGGCAAGTTGCTTTAATAAGCCAGGGCTGAGCTAGGGAGAGGAGGAGGGGCAAAGGATGCTGACCGGAGCCAGCTGGGCAGGGGTCAGTGCTGGGGCCAGGGGACCGAGACCCTCATCTTTCCCCAGCACGGGCGCTAAGACCTGAAAGGACAGATGGAGCGTTGCTTTGGAAAGCAGTGATGGATACTCGGCTGCAGAAACAGACTCTGGGCCTCATTTATGATCACCGGGAATTAAAGAAACACCGCTTCTGTATCCAGCTGTTCCACCCCCAGCCTACACATCCAAGAAGGACAGAACAGGCTGGCAACACCCCAAAGCACCGGGCGCCATCGCCCAGGCCCACCACGACCCCAGGTGTGGATGAAGCCCCACCATGCACAGGACCCTGTACATCCATTCCCTTCATGGACTTTCCATGCCACTCAATTCCCCCCACTCCCCAATAGAGTGTGAGCTCCTGGGTGGGGGGGTGCCCGTCCCTTGCTCACAGCCCTGTCCTTGCTCAGCTGTGTGTCAGGCACTTGGTGGGCACTGGCACAGCTTTGTTGAATAAACGAGTGAGTGGTTTTTCCACATCTAAAAGAAGCCTAGGGAAAATAGCAGCAGTGATATCTCAAGGGACTGGAGCCACCATGAGGTATAAAATGAGGAGCAGTGACAGCAAGACCCCGTCCTCTGCCTGCTATGGGGGCCTCGGCACCTCCTCTCACCAGCTCAGAAGCCAGGACAACACGCAGAGAGCCCTGGAACCCCGTGAATGACCAGGAGATGAAGAGGCCTCCCCCCTCCCCGGCTTGCTTATCAGACTCCCGCCCAAGCGGTGAGAGCAGTGGGGGTTGGGGGGGTTACAGGCTGCTTATTCCAAAACAGCTGAGTTTGCAAAGGGAAGATTCAGGATTTGGGGAGCTTTGTGCTAATCCGTATGCAGGGACACTTTAAGAAAAGAGCATAATAGTATCATCCTTGCACAAGTTTTATTAAACCCTATGACAGGCGAACTCTGCTGGATTCCTCCCAGGGCTTCATGATGGTCCCAGAAAAATCCCACCCACGCCTGCAAGAGAGAGGCCAACCTGAACCCGTTTTTCTCCTGCTGCCCTCCCCGCCTCACGTTCTCTGAGCCAGCCAGGAAACCACGCTGTGCTACTCTGGAGAAGTAACTTAACTTCTCTGTGCCTCGGGTTCCCTAGCCTTGAAACGGATGCAATGTCAGTGCCTACTTAGCAGTCCTGTTGGAAGCTACAGAAGAGTTAACCCAAGGAAAGAATTTCATCCAGGTCCTGGCACATGGTGAGGACACGAGGAGGTGTTCATCTAAACTGCTGTTTCTTCAACCTTCCACCACTCCTGGGTCAAACCCAAACTCACGCCATCTGTAACTTAACAGTGGAATTGCAGCGTTAAAGGCCTACCTGGTGTGCTCATGGATTGTGACTATGATTTTTTAAAAGGGATTTTATCTTTTGGAATGGTTTCCCTGGTGGCTCAGCAGTAAAGAGTCCACTTCCCCATGCAGGAAACACAGGAGACGCGATCCCTGGGTTGGGAAGATCCCCTGGAGGAGGGCGTGGCAACCCACTCCAGTGTCCCCGCCTGGAAAATCCCCATGGATAGAGGAGCCTGATGGGCTATAGTTCGTGGGGTCACACAAGAGACGGACACGACTGAAATGACTGAGCACGCAAGCACATCTTTTAGATAGAAACACATTTTTTAAAGTCTTTAATTATTCATGTCGTAGTCTGCAAATTTTGCTCCCGATTGTGTGTGATTTTTGCTTCTATCCTGTAAGTTCAGTTCAGTTCAGTCGCTCGGTCCTGTCTGACTCTTTGCGACCCCATGAATCACAGCATGCCAGGCCTCCCTGTCCATCACCATCTCCTGGAGTTCACTCAAACCCATGTCCATCGAGTCCGTGATGCCATCCAGCCATCTCATCCTCTGTCGTCCCCTTTTCCTCCTGCCCCCAATCCCTCCCAGCATCAGAGTCTATTCCAATGAGTCAACTCTTCCCATGAGGTGGCCAAAGTACTGGAGTTTCAGCTTTAGCATCGTTCATTCCAAAGAAATCCCAGGGCTGATCTCCTTTAGAATGGACTGGTTGGATCTCCTTGCAGTCCAAGGGACTCTCAAGAGTCTTCTCCAACACCGCAGTTCAAAAGCATCAATTCTTCGGCGCTCAGCTTTCTTCACAGTCCAACTCTCACATCCATACATGACCACTGGAAAAACCATAGCCTTGACTAGACGGACCTTTGTTAGCAAAATAATGTCTCTGCTTTTGAATATGCTATCTAGATTGGTCATAACTTTCCCTCCAAAGAGTAAGCGTCTTTTAATTTCATGGCTGCAGTCACCATCTGCAGTGATTTTGGAGCCCAAAAACATAAAGTCTGACACTGTTTCCCCATCTATTTCCCATGATGGGACCAGATGCCATGATCTTCATTTTCTGAATGTTGAGCTTTAAGCCAACTTTTTCACTCTCCTCTTTCACTTTCATCAAGAGACTTTTTAGTTCCTCTTCACTTTCTGCCATAAGGGTGATGTCATCTGCATATCTGAGGTTGTTGATATTTCTCCCGGCAATCTTGATTCCAGCTTGTGCTTCTTCCAGCCCAGCGTTTCTCATGATGTACTCTGCATAGAAGTTAAATAAGCAGGGTGACAATATACAGCCTTGACATATTCCTTTTCCTATTTGGAACCAGTCTGTTGTTCCGTGCCCAGTTCTAACTGTTGCTTCCTGACCTGCATATAGGTTTCTCAAGAGGCATCCTGTAAGTAGACATTCTTAAATAAGATAAGTAAGCCAATGTGTAAATATCACAAGTGATTCATTCATATGTGATTGTTCAGACATCCCAAGAAGCCTCTGACCTGTGGTTCATGAGGCTGTCTTCACCAAAGCCTGCATTTCTATGAAAAAAACCAGAATAGGTAAGTCAAGAATAGGTAAACCCAGAATAGGTAACTCCACCTGTAAATCACCAGCAGAGTTCCCAGAAAGATGCAACCAGCCTCCAAAACCCTCCCAGCCCCACTGGGGGAGAGGCACCTGCCTCCCTGTCCTTCCCCACCACCCCAAGTCCAGCACTCCTTTCCTCCTTGCCTTAGCAACCAAGGGGTGCTCCACTCAGGCCCACTGTCTGGGAATAGGTTGGAGAGAGGGGACACGCCACATTCCAGGGAGACCCAGCTGCGCCACATGGATTGACATCCCTGCCCTGGTGTTGCTGGGTCGCATCCTGGACCCGAGTGGCCGGGCCCACCCTCAGAGGTTGGGTGCCCCTGCCTCTCTGAAATCAGAGGACTGGGCCCCCAGCACATCCAGCGCTGGATCAGAGTCAGACAGAGCTAGCGGGATCCTAGAACCTCTTCTGTGACATCACGGGCCCGTTTTTAACTCCCCTGAGCCAGTTTCCTCTTAAGCAAGATGAAAAGAATTCCCTGGCGGTCCAGTGATTCCTTGGCACTTGCACTGCAAGGGGGCACAGGTTCGATCCCTGGTGGGGGAAACAAAGATCTCACATGCTACACAGCCAGACAAAACAACAATAAAAACCTAAGCAAGTCAAGAATAAATTTGTTAAAAAAGAAAAATGGAGATGATAGCCGAGCATCCCTCAGGGCAAAATGGACCGGGCCACCGCCCCACCAGAGTCAGCCCTCAGCAGTCACCAGCTCGCTGTCCCTCCCTGCACTTTCTGCTGCCCCTCAGCTCCTGGGAATACAGGGGAGCTGATGAGGGGTCCTGGCCCTATCTCTAGTTCGGGCCAGACTGCAGCCCACCCACCGGTTTTCTGACCACACAGCAGTTCCCTACTTGACCCCTAGCTCCTGGGCTCCACAAGCTCCCCTGGCCCCTGGGCCCCGCTTTTTGGTGCTGAGGGAGCCCAGACTACAGAAGCATCCAGGCCGACTCCAGCCTGGCCGCCCCGACCACACGATCGTGCTAATTCTGCCAGAAAGACCAGCCTGTGGTTGGGCAGAGCGGCCATTAAGGCTTCCAGGAAATTCCTTTGAGCAAGCAGAAGCTATTTGCCATTCCTGAGCCTCTCCAGCCTGTTCAAATGCGGTTTTCCAATTAAGCTGGGGCCGCTCCCAGGTCTCCTTTAAAAAAATAATAATAATAATTTTTAAAAAAAGGTCTATCTGCTTTTCCTCTAAGGAAACAAAAATCCTCGAGACACGGATGCTCTTGCCTTTTTTTTTTTTTTTTTTTAAATGAATT
>SJYQ01058137.1:0-10077 GCA_006410935.1 Redunca redunca
GGGGTGTGCATGTCCACACGCCTGTACGTGGCCTCCAGGGGGCAGGTGCCCACGGGCGTGCCGGGACTGGAGTGCAGACAAGCCCAAGGACGTCCCGCATCTCCTGTTGACCTTCAAAGTCCAAGAGATGAGTTCTAAGAAACTCAGATTCCCTCCTGGACATCCGAGTAAGAGCCCTCCTGAGTCTTGGCCCACGCTGGGCAGGAGGGGTTCTGTTTAGCTCCTTTGACACCCCAACACCGAGCCCGGGCCTGGCCCGGTTCTGGTGGGAGAAGCAGGCTGGCTGGAGGGCAGAGCGGGACACCGAGGCGGAGAGTCAGCAGGCTGCTGGGGGGCCACCCCTCCCTCTGCAGGGGCCCCCTCCAGCGGCTGGGGACTCTGTTTCTGCCCCATGCCCCTGCGCTGCTGTGCTTAGACAAGAAGGGGCGGTCACCCTCGTCCACATCTGCTGAAAGATGAGGAGGGACAGGTCTCCTGTGGCTGGGGACGAGGGCCACGTCCGTGCGGTTGTCCGTGGTCCTCAGCACCGCATCCACCCTGTGGCCTGGTCCTATGGGCTCTGGGGCCGGGACCTGGCATCACCTTCAGGGGACCCCAGGCTCCCAGCTGGACTCAAGTTTGGGGGTCAGCAGGTGAAGACCCAGGCCCTGGACACTCCCCTCAGCCTGCTGTTGCGGGCACGTGCAGCTGCTGTCGTTTCAACCCAAAGGGTCCAGACACACCCTGTCCGCCCAGCGAAGGTCGGGGCGTAGGCCACACCACGGCACAGGCCGCCCCTTCCGTCTCCCGGGCACCTGGGCTGGTCCAGCTCGGAGGCAGCATGGCCAGGGTCTCCCGCCTCACGTGGATGGGCGGATGTGGTGTAAACTGCTCGCCGTGGGAATGAAGTCACTCAGTCCATCGGCCAGAGCCTCCATCTCCTCCTGGCGTGGACAGAGGGCACCTGTCCCGCACAGCGGGGCTTGTAGAAGCCGGAAGAATGTCTGGAGTCCCTTCTATGCCCCCAAGAGCTGGCTGGAGGCTGGACCTGGTCAAGCCCTCAAGCTGGGGCACTGCCAACCCTGACGGCCTGCAGGAACCCCCGGAGAAGCCGTCTGGAGGGCCTGTGGAGGGTGGGCCGGGCTCTGGGCATCCAGAACCAAGAGGAAGACTCAGCCTCCTTGGGCACGGCCAACGCGGATCGCATGCCTGCCCCGCGCCATGTGCGGGGCACTCAGAGGCGTTGTCAGAGAGGGCTCATGGCCGGGAGGGGGTGTGGCGTCCCGGGGGGCTGGCACCCACAGTGGGGAGAGCTGGTCTGCGGGCCCGTCCATGTCCCCGGCCAGACACTGCACAGAGCAAACGTGGCCCCAGAGCGAGGGGACCTGCAGCTCGTCGCCTGAGAGTCCCCCCGCCCTGCAGGCAGCAGTGTGCGCGCGTGCCCGTATGTGCGACATACGACCGTGAAATCCACCGAAGGGCAGCGCAGGACCACGCTTGGCTCGTTTCAGCTGCTGGAGGAGCTGGCCCGACCCCGGGCTGATGGCCGAGGGCTCCCCTGCAGCCCTCCCCGGCATCCACCCCTCAGGCTTCCCATCCATGAGAGGGGGATAAAGTCGGGCTGGTTGGAAAAGATTTTTTTTTGGTCTTTTTTTTTTTTTTTTTTTTTTTTTAAGAAGCGCGTTGTCTTTTTAAGTGGTCAGCGCCCTGCCCCCGGCTCCGCCGGGCCGTGGGTGGCAGCGCGGGCCGTGTCGCGTCTAACCTCTGGTATTGCATGTTCTGGGCAGGGAAGCGAGGGCGTCGCAGCAGTGCGGGATCGCTAGAGAGCAATGTGGAAGTAAGTAGGCGCCCGTCCGGCTGGCTGTCGTGTGTCGCCTCCCGTCCTCAGTTTTTGCCTCTTGTCTATTTTTTTGGTTTTTTTTTGTTTTGTTTTGTTTTGTTTTGCTCCCCCTCCCCTCCTCCACAGAGGCCAGGTCCACCCCGCCTGCCTGGCACGTGCATGCCGCCCGCCTAGACGCACCCGCGCCCCTCACCGCTTGTGGGGGCTGGATTGGTGGGGGCGGGTCCGGGTCTGTGTGTCACGGTTTAGTCTCCGCTTGACCCCCACCCCGCGGCCCCTGAGCATGGTTAACACCCCGGCTCGCACACCCGCGGCCCCGCCCTCGCTGTCCGTCCCGCCCTCTCGGACTTCCTCGCTCCACCAGCCGCATCGCTTCTCCTTCCTGGAGGTTCGATCGCTGTGTGTCTGCAGTCAGGGCACCTCGGAATTGCTCAGCCAGCTCGGGGGCGGAGACCCGGGAGAGAGAGGAGCTCAGTGTGGATTTCATGAGGTTCCATTCATCCTCCAGCCATCTCGACATTCCTGTTCTCATCTCCGCTCAGCTTGCAGGCCTCTCTGTCTCCTCTCTTCCCGTGTTTGGTCGGCGTTAGGTAGTTAGGTAGCCGCAGTGAGACGCCTAGGCGGTGCCCACCCGCAGCGGGAGGCTCCCCCAGCCCCTCTTGCGGCCCTCAGCACCCCCTCGCCGCAGGCAGAGCACACGCCCTCGGACACTGAGGACCCAGGAGAGCTCAGGCAGGGTGTGGGCGGGAGCGGGCCTGTCTCTGCCCCGCCCCGCCCCCCACACACGCCGCTCACAGATACCCGCAGACACACGGTTCTGATCTGAAGGCGCGGGCCACCCCCCAGGCAGGGTACCCTGCTCAGCAGGGCTGCGTTACCCCCACGTGTCTCTCCCCCAAGGCCCCCTCGTGGGCTGCCAGCTGACCTGCACGGCAGTGTCCGGAGGTGGCCCCTGAGTCCAGCGTCACGCTGCCTGGCCTCTGCGGCCAGCATGTTGAACTAAGGCTTAGCAGTCACTGGGTGAAACTTTAACATTTTTTTTAAAAGAATCATTCTGCCGTAAGTGCGCTAAGCTCTTTTAATTTTGGTTTCTATGAATTTCCTTTTTAGGGGTCCATCATTAGCAGTCCTCACATGCGCCGGAGAGCTGCATCGACGCGAGACTGCCCACCTCGCTCACACCAGGCCATGCCCAGCTCCTCCTCCCTCCTGGGCTCCCTGTTTGGGAGTAAGAGAGGGAAGCCCCCTCCCCAGGCGCACCTGCCCCCAGCCCCGCCCCCGCCAGCAGGGCTTGGCAGACCCAGCTGCTGTGCCTCAGTTTCCCACGATGCAACATGGTGCCTCTCCCCTCCCCACCCTGATGCTAAAAGGACCTGCAAGGCCTGGGGAGGAGGCCTCCTGGGAGCCCCAGCCTCCCAGGCAAACGGGGAGGAAGTCTGTATACAGGGTGACAATGCCAGCTCAAGCCAGGGCCAGCTAGCTGATGCTCGTACCGCTGTCTCTTCCTGGTAGGGGGCAGGGTGGGGGGGTGCTGTCACTGTCCCAGGGTTACACAGTTGGCTGGTGACAGAGGCCTCCTGCTCCTGGCTCCTCTCCCAGAAGGGATCCTGCATCCATTCTAGCTATGACTCCACCTGCCACCTCCCAGAGCCCACCCTGGGTCCTAGAACAAAGCCCTGGCAATCAGCACTGCCCAGAGAGTCACTGCCTGGGCGGCCCAGNCACCACCACCACCCCCCGCAGCACTTCCAGCACGCACACCAGTGCCCCCACGGCCCCCACGGGGGGCACCCCGCCTACGGGGCCCACGTGCACGGCCACCCGCCGCCGCCCGCGGGCCACGCGGGCCACGCGGCGCACCATCACGGGCAGCCGCCTGCCCCGCCGCCCCCCACCAGCAGCAAGGCCAAGCCCAGCGGCATCAGCACAATTGTGTAGACAGCCTGGGCGGGGGTCCCGGACCCCCCCGGAACACGTGCACACCACACAGGCGCGCCCAGGGGCGGCAGCCCCAGACCAGACCCAGGGCACCTTCTGTTTGCACCTCCTCTCCGCCCCCCGGCCTGGACGGAGCCCCCTCCCCACCCCGAGCCCCGGGGCTCGAGTCACAGGGAACACTGCCCCCGGTTTGAGTTGGCAGGGGCGCCCCTCAGCCTGAGAGGTGGGCCTTGGCCACCACCAGCCCGGAAACGGTGCCGCCGGCCGGGCAGTCGTTGAACCGAGTCCCAGCCCCCAGCCCCACCCAGCGCCCAGCTCTCTGCTCCCTCATTGTACCTGGGGGTGATGACCCAGCCTAGGAAAAGAAAAGACACAAAAAACCAGAGACAGAACCAAACACACACCCCAAAACTTGCTGCATTATTGCTCTTTTATTGACAATGGGCAAAAACTAAGTAGACCTGATATGGTTGATGAAAATACGTAAGTAAACTTTATATAATATAAATATATAAATATATAAATACATATATACATATATATATATACTGTATAGGTAGTGTTTGTGTGTGAAAGGCAAACGTTTCAGTCCACAGAATTAGCAATAGAGACTTTACAAGGAGCCCCACTTACCTGATAGGAAGAAGAACCTTAGACAAACGTGTGAGAGATTAGACCAAAAATGTAAACGCTAGGGACAAACTCAGATACTTCCATATTTTCGTAAGAAGAGACGCCCCGCCCCCAGGACTGGCTGAAATCCTCACGCGATCACTACTAACCGTGCCAAGTAACATAGCATCTAAGTGTTTTCAAAGTCCGATATTGCTTTGTATAAATCCTTATTTTATTAACAGATGACTATCATAAGTAATCAGTATTATAACTGCTCTGTTATTTCAGGTAAGCAAATAGATTTTAAAAATGCAGTAAACTCTACCGTAGCAACTCGGGAGCACCAGTTCAGAACTGGCTGTCCGGGACTGTTGGTTACCCAGACTCTTAGACACTTTAAATGGCTGCAATAACTGTGAATTTCCATGATCCATATTTCTTTCGTACGCATCCAGTTTACTGCACACTCATTCAGAGCCCTCCGCGGGCGCCCCACACCCGGCAGAGAGGCGTTCATCTCCCACATGAAAGCGACCAGCTCATGCCCGTCTCCCCAGCACCATAGCCCTCATCCTGTCTCCAGCCGCAGCAGGCAGACGCCCCGGAGCACCGAAGGGGGCTGCTCTTGGCGTTTAGCGACCCAGGGCGGTGTGTGTGCTTCCCGTTTTGTTTTCTGAGTGGTGGCCGTGACCCTCGTGATTCCATGTGGCCGTGTGCTCGCACGCCCCCGTGTTACGTCTCCGCGGCCAGTCCGAGCCGGCGAGGAGCGCCCCGGCCCCGGCCCCGCCGGGCCGCGCCCGGCTCTCCGGCTGTGCTCTGTCGCTTCCGTGTGTGGGGCCCGTCCGCTCCCTCGGGGCCAGAGTCACCCACGGGCCGTCCTTTGTAGTTTCAGCCCTTCGAGCCACTGCAGCCGTCCGTGCTGTGCTCCTAGGCCGCGGACCGGAGGACGGCCCCGGGCCCTGCCGGGCGGGAGCCCCCGCAGGAAGGGCGAAGCTGGCGTGGGACTGCACGGGCGCGGGGCCCTGGACTGCAGCGGGACAGCCCCGGGGAGCCCACCCCGGCTGCGGCCGGGGCTCTGCCCATCCCACCCCACCCCTTTCTCGCATCATCCAGGTCTCCAAACCAGCAGTTCTGCAAACGAGCACTTTGTTACTCCGCAGAGAGCAAATACAGCAATCTAGAGTTGAGCCTTTTTTTTTTTCTGAGAGAAGTGCGACTTTAACCTGCCCGCCTTTATCTCCCCGTCCGTGTGGTCCTCCCTCGGGCATCTGCTCGAGAGGTGGGAAGCACGGTGTCTGTTCCGGTCCGGGCTGGGCTGGGGTTAGGTGGGGGAAGGCTCCCCAGTTCCACGGACCCCGAAACTCCCGGTCACCCCGCAGAGCCCGGCCTCCGAGGCGTCCTGTCTTGCGGTTTCAAGGGCGACGGCGTGCCTGGGAGCAGTCGGCGTGTACCGCATGTCCTCCAGCGTCAGGCGCGTGAGGCCACACTGTGTATCGTGTATTTGCAAAACTCTCAGTGTTACTGTTGACAAATAGTTGAAGTAAAGTGGTAACATATTAAATATGTCGGCTTTTCTTCACTGTCTGTACCAATCGTAGGATCTAACTGTAAACTCCAGGTTGTTCCAGAAAAGATGGAGGCACGCTGGCTGGCAGCAGGCCGCCCTTTCCAGAGGGCCATCCCTGTTGGGGCAGAGCCCAGTGGGGTAGAGCTGGGGCACAGGGCACCCTCTCTCTGTGCGCCATTCAGAACCCCCACCTCCAACCTCTTGGGTCCACAGGGCTGGGCGCTTCCCGCTTTCTGCGGGAAGTGAGGTTTCATCAGCGTGTGTGTTTCGGGGACAAACGTATCACGGGATGAGTGTCCCCAGAAGGCACACTGTTCCGTGGAGGAGGCTGGAGCCGGGCCGCCCTGACCTCACAGGGAAGCAGACGTTCCTGATGGGCTGGTGGTCCCAGGCACCTCGCCTGGGACCGCTCTCTCGGGACCCCAGCCCACCCCAAGGTCCGCCCGCCTGCACAGGAGGCGGAGGTGGGGTGTCACCAGGCCGCATGTCCTCCATTCTCGTTGTCAGGACACACGTGGGGCATTTCACTCACAGATTATCTCAGCAGGAGACCCTTAGAGGAAGCAAGCTGGTACCATCACCCAACATCTTTTCTGGGACAACAATGAGGTCATGTATTTGTATTTTTTTTTTAAGTTTATGAATGGATTGTNCTCATGACTTCTTACTTTTTAGCCCTCAAGGGAACCATGATATTTATTTTAATTAGAATGTAGATAACTGATAGTGATAGTGTAAACAGATGGGAAATCGCCTACTGTGTGACATATGCTGTGATAAGTGCTGGAGACACAACTGTGAATAAGGCATACATAGTATCTAACTGCCCCTCCTTTTAACCAGGAAGGTGGCTTATTACTTTGTGCAGAAGAGACACAGGCTGAGTCAGATAACTGCAGCAGAAACAGCTGCTAAGTGGCAAGGCTGAACTATGAACCCAGTTCTTTTTGACTGTCAAACTCTTGCTTATAGCTCCTGAACTCATTCTGAATAGGGGATTGCCTACCCTCTCATCACCATAAATAACCAGGGTTTTGTATTTTTTAGTGTCCAAAAAAAGTTACTTCATTTCTCTTTCTTATCCTTTCAGGACAAAGCTGCTGACTCTATAGTAATAGCTACCAAAATATTTATAAATAAGTATCCCATGTTCAAGCACAAGTAATCCAAACGTACACAATATTTTAAGACTGTTTTGCAATTAGATACTTTTTCTCACTTTACTGTGATTTCCTACTGTTCTATCTCTTGTCCTGGATGACTGACTAAAACAGGTATTTTTTTTTTTCAGAAAGGAAACTCCTACGACACACAGAAATCAATTCAAAGTGATGCTGGGATTTAAATGTGAAAGGTAAAACAATAAAGTTTATAGAGATAACCCAGGTGAATACCTTCATGAACTCTGAATGGGAAAACATTTCTTAAGCAGAATATAAAAAACACTAATCAAAAAGGAAAATATTGGTGTATCAATTCAATTCAGTCGCTCAGTCATGTCCGACTCCTTGCGACCCCATGGACTGCAGCACTATATTAAAACTTCTGTTGATAAAAATAGAGCATTAAGAAAAGCAAGCCACAAAACAAATGATATTTGCAATACACAAACCAAAAGAGAACCACCCCCCACAGTCCAACAGATCAGTAAGAAAGAAGATAGAAAAAATATGGAATATGTTGTAAAAGACTTATGTGGATGAATACTTGACAAAAAAGCGTAGCCAAATTGCCAGTAACATATGAAAATGTTCTCAACCTCACTTCTCAAAAGGGAAATGCAAATTAAAACCACACTAAGGTATCACCCTACACCTTCCAGAATGATTGACAATACCAATCTCAATCAATGGTTTAGAGCAACTAGAACTCCTGCACATTAGTAGGAGTATAAACTGATACAGCAACTTCAGAAGATCTTTTTCTACAACTGAACAAATGCACAGCCAATGATTCAGCAGTTCCACTTGTAGGTACATATGCAACAGGTATGTGAATTACAAAAGTCAGGTACATGAATATGCATATGCTTAAGCATTCATAATAGCCACAACTGGGAACAATTCAAATATCCATAAACACAGAATGGACAAGTAAACTTCATTCATCATTTAATGACATGCTAGATAGCAATGAACATGAACTGCTCCTTGTAACAAGAAGGGTAAAATCTCCTAAGAGTCCAGAGAAAGAAGTCAAATACACATTGTATGATTCTGTGTATATGAAGGTCAAAAACAGGCAAAACTGACCTATAGCGTTAGAAGACAGGAGAGGTACTTTCGCATTGGAGGCACCTGGCAGGGGCTCGAGGAGGACTTCCAGAATCCAGGAAACATACTATTTCTTGATCCAGGTGGCAATTGCCAAGGTGTGTTCTTTTTATGAAAATTCACTGAGGTGTATACTTGTAGGCCAATGCATATACTTTCCTATATGTATGCTATTTAAAATAAAACATAGAAAGGAGTAAAATTATTTAAAGTTTCTATTTTTAAGGTCATCTGTTACTAGGTTTTTTTTTTTCACTCTACAGCAAAGAAACAAGGATTTTCTTCATTTTATTCCTTTGCTGTGCAAAACTGAAATCTGTCTTTCAAGCAAATTTTTATGCCATTTGTAAAATACATTTCTATTACTGCTTTTTGTCCCCAGGTTTTGCTTTTCAACATCAGATCCATTTTGTGGTTTTCTTTTGAGATCTGAAACCAATCCTGTTTTTTTGTCTCTTTTCCATTTGCCTTTTATATTTCAGTAGAGTTCTGGTAATAATCCCATTTGACCTTAGGACAAATGCATTACCAAACATTAAACAAAGACCAGTCACCATGGGCCTGATGTATGACCTCATTCCATCTAACATTTAAGGACATAACAGTCTTCTAAGAATGATGGGACAATTGCTTCCTGAGGATGTGAGGCTTATTACTGAATAGATGCTCTATGAGGAAAAAAAACAAAGCATAGATGCTGGGAGTAGAAACGGAGTTTATCCTGTCGCAAGTGAACAACCACCCTGTCATCATAGCTTTGCACACTGCCCACTGCCACCGAGCAGTGCAGCTCATGCCAGCACATGGTTAGAATGATTTGGAAAAGACATGGGTTCTGGGGTCATCAGATAGGGATTCAAACTCTAGATCTCACTAACAGTGTGTTGCTGAGCATGTGTTCAATCTCTCCGAACTTCAAATGACTTCTCTATAAAAATGAGGATAAAAATAACTACATCACAAAACAGTCACAGGCGTTTCCATTACACAGACATATAAATGTCTCTAACATGATATTTAGCACATCTAGGTGTTCAAAGAATGACACTCTTCTCTTCTCTATTCTTTTCCTTCTTAGGCAAAACTATGTTGCTGCAATACTTTGCAATCAATCATACATGAGTTTTTGATTCATAGCAATTTGGCTTTGGAGATAAGTCCTGGAATATTTATTTCATGAATGCATGTTGGATCCATATATCATTTCATACATACAATTTTTTTAACCTGTTGAATTTTCCAGATGCAATCTGTACCCAAAATGGGATAAGAAAATAATAATAACTGTAAAATTCCTTTAATGGGAAAGAAGATATTTTAATATTTGATCCACTGTGTTAAAGCAATAGAGAGAAATAGTGTAAATGAGAATTTACTTTGTATTCTTGATTCTTACTTCAAAGCCTCACGAATCTGTAGACCTGAACATAAGTGTAGTGTTTTTAGAGAAATGCACATTTGGTTACTTCTGTCCCCAGCTCCAGTTTTATTGAGAGATAACTGACATGCATCACTTTATAAGCTTAAGTCATGGCTTGATTTACATTCCTTGTATATCAGTTCAGCTAACATCTATTTTCTTACATAGATAAAACAAGAAAAGAAATAAAAAAGGGGAAAATTCTTCCCTGTGATGTGAAAATTCTTAGGATTTACACTCATAATAACTTTCCTATATTGGCATAACTTGGAGATATTGCAGGTTTGGTTCCAGACCACCACAATAAAGCGACTATCACAATAAGGTGAGTCACATGAGTTTTTTTGGTTTCCCAGCAGTTATAAAAACATATTTACACTAGCTGTCCTCTGGGGACCAGGCGGGGGTGGGGCCTCGGCCTGACTGCCCCGCCCCGCCCCCATCA
>SJYQ01058246.1:2606-14845 GCA_006410935.1 Redunca redunca
ACTTCCCATGACGCCCTCAAAGATATATTTAAGCCTACTGAAGATTTTGTGTAGATTTCAAAGGTTCCAGAGACAATTTAGGAGGTGATAAAGGTCAGAGAACCTGAGATTCCTATTTTCTGAGGAGTTTTTGTGACACAAAAATACTTAAGCCTATGGCCTAGGCCTGTGGGCCCAAAGCTGATACAGGAGGAAAGAAAAGCTTCCTCTATCTGTCAAAGACTATTTTGGTTCTGATTCTAGATGAAATGTATCTGGCATATCTTTGTTGGCACTAGGGCAGGCACAGAGAAAAAGAATGGAGACATCCAGAGAGAAGAAATACATATTCCCTAATGCGGAATCTTGTAGGGGAGGAAAACATATTTGCAAGTGAAATATGCATTTGCAAAATTATCTTTGCATTGAAAACCTGAGTTACATTGTAGATAGAAAGGGCATCAAGTTCTTCCATTTGCCCTCTGCGGAAATAACCCTGATTAGACTTTTGACTGGCACACTTGCTGATATCACCCATGCTTTTTAAAGAATATTGGTCTGTAGGTGTCTTCTTGTGCCCGAAGGTCTCCGATTTGCTAAGATCTTTGGCATGTCTCCTCTAGATTGCTATTTTGACTCAAGGAAAAGGATATTCCAATCTCAGGACTCCAAATGTCCTGAACAACATTATCAGTACATAAGCTCTGTTTCTGAAAAACCTTTAGCTTTAAGCTTTCCCATAATATTTCCTTGAAATGATGGCCTTTACAAGATACCACTATGCCACTGCACCTTTCCTGGCAGAACCATTAGGCCAAGCAGGAAAGATATCTTCTGAACAGAGCATTTATATTCTTCTTGTTTCTATATAATAAAGGACCACAAACCTAAGGAACTAAAACCGCATCCATTTATTAGCTCACCATTCTTCAGTTAAGAAGTATGGTAATTCTACAGCAGGGTTCTCTGCTCAGATTATTATCAAACTAGAAGTGGCAACTAGGCTAAGTTTTCATCTGGAGGCTCTAGGGAAAGATTCCCTTCCAAGTTCATTCTCATATTTAGAAGAATTCAATTTCTTATCATCATAAGACCGTTGAAGGACTATTTTATTCCCTGCTGTTAACCAGGGGCCAGTCTCAGCTTCGTCCATTTTATGCCAGCAAGAGCACATCAAATAAATCTTAACTTTAAATTTTTTCTTTCTTTTCTACCACTAGTTTAAGAAAATTCTGCTTTCAAAGATTCATATCATGTCTGCCTGGATAATCTCCCTACCTTAATGTAAACTAATTTAGGAAAGCAATTAACAATAAAATTCATTCTCAGTATGACCTAAGTTAGTGTTTTATTGAATACACCAAAAGAATTTTAAATAGCTCAGCTGGAATTCTATTACCTCTATTAGCTTTGTTCATAGTAACACTTCTTAAGGCCCACTTGACTTCACACTTCAGGATATCTGGCTCTAGGTGAGTGACTGCACCATCATGGTTATTTGGGTCATTAAGACCTTTTTCTTGTACAGTTCTGTGTATTCTTGCCACCTCTTCTTAATCTCTTCTGCTTCTGTTAAGTCCTTACCATTTCTGCCCTTTTTTAAAAAAATATATAAATTTATTTATTTTAATTGGAGGCTAATTACTTTACAATATTTTATTGGTTATGCCCTACATCAACATGAATCTGCCATGGGTGTATGCGTGCTCCCCATCCGAACCCCCCTCCCACCTCCCTCCCCATACCATCCCTCTAGTGCCATTCTTTGCATGAAATATCCCCATGGTATCTCCAATTTTCTTGAAGAGATCTCTAGTCTTTCCCATACTAATGTTTTTCTTTGCATTTTCACTAAGGAAGGCTTTCTTATCTCTCCTTGTTTTTCTTTTGAACTCTGCATTCAGTTGAGCATATCTTTCCATTTTACCCTTGCTTTTCACTTCTCTTCTTTACTCACCTATTTGTAAGGTCTCCAGACAACAACTTTGCCTTCTTCCATTTCTTTCTTTGGGATGGGGGTGTACAACCTCCTATACAATGTTACTAAACCTCTCTCCACAGTTTTTCAGGCACTCTCTCTACCATATCTAATCCCTTGAATCTATTCATCATCTGTATAATCATAAAGGGTTTGATTTAGGTCATATCTGTACAGATGTGAGGGGTGAAACATAAAGAAAGCTGAGCATTGAAGAATTGATGCTTTTGAACTGTGGTGTTGGAGAAGGCTCTTGAGAGTCCATTGGACAGTAAGGAGATCCAACCAGTCCATCCTAAAGGAAAATACTCCTGAATATTCATTGGAAGGACTGACTCTGAGGCTGAAGCTCCAATACTTTGGCCACTTGATGCAAAGAACTGACTCATTGGAAAAGATCCTTAGCTGGGAAAGATTGGAAGTGGGAGGAGAAGGGGAAGACAGAGTATGACATGGTTGGGGGGCATCATTGACTCAATGGACATGAGTTTGAGCAAGCTCCAGGAGTTGGTGATGGACAGGGAAGCATGGCATGCTACAGTCCATGGGGTCACAAATAGATACGACTGAGCAACTGAACTGAACTGAACTGAATGGTCTAGTGGTTTTCCCTACTTTCTTCAATTTCAGGGTGAATTATTCAATAAGGAGCTAATCATCTCAACCACAGTTAGATCCAGCTCTTGTTTTTGCTGACTGTATAGAGTTTCTCCATCTTTAGCTGCAAAGAATATATTCAATGTGATTTCAATATTGACCATCTGGTGATGTCCTTATGTACAGTCATCTCTTCTATTGTTGGAAGAGGGTCTTTGTTATTACCGCCTGCTGAGTCCTCTCGACAAAGCTCTGTTAACCTTTACCCTGCTTCATTTTGTCCTCCAAGGCCAAATTTGCCTGGTACTCCAGTTATCTCTAGGCTTCCTATTTTGCATTCCAATCCCCTATGATGAAAAGGATATCTTTCTTTGGTGTTAGTTCTATAAGGTGTTGTTTGGTGTTTGTTCTAAAAGATCTTCATAAAACTTCAGCTTCTTGAGTATTAGTTGAGGCATAGACTTGGGTTACTGTGTTGTTGAATGGTTTGCCTTGGAAGTGAGCTGAGATCGTTCTGTCGTTTTTGAGATTGCACCTAAGTACTAAATTTCGGACTCTTTTGTTGACAGATTTTAGTTTCTTTGGCTCCAAAATCACTGTGAATGGTGACTTTAAATGAAATTAAAAGATGCTTTCTCCTTTGAAGAAAAGCTATGACAAACCTAGACAGTGTACTAAGAAGTAGAGACATCACTTTGCCGACAAAGGTCTGCATAGTCAAAGCTATTTTTTTTTTTCCCAAAAGTCATGTACAGATGTTAAAGTTGAACCATAAAGAAGGCTGGGCATGGAGAAATTGATGCTTTTAAACTGTGATGCTGGTAAAGGCTCTTGAGAGCCCCTTGGATGGCAAGGAAATCAAACCAGTCAATCCTAAACAAAATCAGTCCTGAATATTCATTGGAAGGACTGATGCTGATGCTGAAGCTCCTGTATTTTGGCTGCCTGATGTGAAGAGCTGGCTCATTGGAAAAGACCTTGATGCTGCAAAAGATTGAGGGCAGGAGGAGAAGGGAACAAAAGATGAGATGATTAGATAACACCACAAACTCAATGGACATGAATTTGAGCAAACTCTGGGAGATATTGAATGACAGGGAAGCCTGGCATGCCACAGTCCATGGAGTCACAAAAAGTCGGACATGGTTTAGCAACTGAACAGCACCACCACCAAAAGGCAGTAATCTTTGTAGGCCATTTTGGAATTTTCTCTTCCACAAATATCAATTTTATTAGGCATTTCAACATTGGGACTAGCACATTGAACAACATACCCCAAAATCATGACTTTCAAGGATTTTGTATTTTAGCACAATGGAATAGACAGTATGCAAGTGAATAAGAAATATGTAGTATCCAGATGGTGATAAATAGTATAGAAAAAATAATGCAGAAGAGAAGAATTGGGAATGCCTGGCAAACATATCATTTCTATTATAAATAGGATGATCAAGAAAGTTCTCACTTAAAAATATGACATTTAAGCAAAGATCTTAAGGAACTGAAGAGCAAAGCCTGAAAATATCTAGGGGAAGAACATTCCAGGCTTAAAGAACAGAAAGGCCAAAGGCTGTTTGCAGGAAAACAAAATTCTTATTCTGTCCTCATCCCTGGCTCCTGTTTCCCTCTCAAGATTCATCTCAGTCTGATAACTCCTCATTTTCTGAGCTTCAGTATAATTCCTCTCTTTCTTTTAATACTCTTCTCCAGGTTCTTACTTGGCTGGCTTTTCTTTCAGACATTGGCTCATGGGATTACTTGGTGGTCCAGTGGTTAGAACTCTGTGCTTCCACTATAGGAGGCACAAGTTTGATACCTTATCAGGGAACTGATATTCTGCAATCATTCAGCACAGCAAAACAAACAAGCAAGCAAACAAACATAAAACAAGAAAAGTGCAGATATTGGCTCATGTAATTTCCCTGTTCCATCATCTTGCTTTGGTTTTTAAACATTTGGACACATATATTTAATATAGATTATTTCATGTTGTGAAGGCTTAGTGTTTACTTACTGCATAAGTTAAGCACAATTTTTCTCAAATATGCTCAGATCTACATAAGNGATCTAGATAGGAACCAGTACTACCAGAATGACAGAAATGTGGTCTATACATACAATATAACATTCAGTCAGTCATTTCAGTTGCTCAGTCATGTCTGACTCTTTACGACCCTGTGGACTGCAGCACGCCAGGTCTCCCTGTCCATCACCAACTCCTGGAGTTCACTCAAACTCATGTCCATTGAGTCAGTGATGCCATCCAAACATCTCATCTTCTGTCATCCTCTTCTCCTCCTGCCCTCAATCTTTCCCAGCATCAGGGTCTTTTCCAATGACTCAGTTCTTCATATCAGGTGGTCAAAGTATTGGAACTTCAGCTTCAGCATCATTCCTTCCAAAGAACACCTAGGACTGATCTCCTTTGGGATGGGCTAGTTGGATCTCCTTGCAGTCCAAGGGACTCTCAAGAGTCTTCTCCAACACCACAGTTCAAAAGCATCAGTCCTTTGGTGCTCAGCTTTCTTTACAGTCCAACTCTCACATCCATATATGACTACTGGAAAAACCATATCTTTGACTACCTTTGTTGGCAAAGTAATATATCTGCTTTTTAATATGCTGTCTAGGTTGGTCAAAACTTTTCTTCCAAGGAGCAATGTAACAACAGTCAGCCTTTAAAAAGTTGGGAAATTATGAATTATGCTACAATGTGGATGAACCCTGACAACATTTTGCTAAATGAAATAGTCCAGCACTAAAAGACAAAAACTGTACAATTTCATCTACATGAGGTAACTGAGCGTATTCAAAACCTTTTAAAAGGTGATTGCCAGGTTTGGAGGAGAGGAGATGGGAAGTTATTGTTTCACAGGTAAAGAGTTTCAGTTTTGCAAAATGAAAAGTGTTTCTGAAGGTGCATAGAGGTGACACCAGTGATAGGGTTGAAAAAAATATAAGTATACTTAAACATTAAATTGCATTCTGAAAACAGTTCAGATAATATATTTCTTGTTATGTTTACATTTATCACAACAAAAAAAATTAGGAGAAAAGTCTTTAAGCCCTGGATTGCATGAATCCACCAACAAGCCATACAAGTTCTCTGAGGAGAGGTCATCAGGATGAGGGAGGCTTTCAGGAACATGGCTGAGCCCAACAGGAGGTGAGGTGGCTTTGTAAGTAGATGGGATGTAGACAGACAGGACAAAGCACAGAGGAGATGCCCGGCGGGGGAGACTACTCTGCACAGACCATAAGAAGAAAATGGGTATCTTCACAGAAGTGACAGAACAGGCCACCCTGTACTGGGAGGAACATGACCACTGGAGTACAAAATGAGGTCAGAGAGGCAGGACGGTTACATCTGAGAGAAGGGGCACCGGCAGCCCGAGAACAGACTGACAAAGGAGGTATCTCAGGGTCCACTATTTCCGTGCATTCTGATCACGCGTGGAAGGATTTTAAGTTTTCAAACAGGAAAAATTGACAGAGACAACATATCAAACAAGTGAACCAAAATTCCCTTTTGTACATTTGCCAATGTTGCAAATCTCTAATATCATCTCCTCTGCCTCAAAGCCCTCCTTGACAGGGTTCTACCTCAGCAATTTAAGTTTTTTTTCTCAGTGACTAGCCAACCCTTCTGCATGCATTTGAATGATGACATCTGACATTCCCACCTTTGACTTCACAGAAATGCACTCAACTTCGCTTCCCTTGAATTTTGCAGCACAGCAAGTGATGCTGTCTTCCTCTGAATGACATTTCCAGAGCCTGACTCTCACTACCATGTTCAGAGACAAGCTTATTTCAGTCAAAGTTGACAAAGGCTGGCAGTAATCAAAAGTTTTGCTTGCAGGGGTGGGGGGCAAATTCTTTTGAGGCTACAGAAGCAGCTCCAAATGAGATCAAAGAGTGATGAACCACTTCCATTTTTTTTGACTAAGTAGGGTTTTTCACTTTACCACTTAAAGGGAGCTATGAATATCCTTCTATCATATACCCCTATCACCTTTGTCCAAGAGGCAGTTGGGCCAAGTGTACCCTTAATTCTGAAGCACTGGAAGTCCCAGCCCAAGTTTACCCCAGTGGGTATGCAGAAATGATAATCTACCACAAGCAGGTATGCAAAAATCTTCTGGAAGATACAGAGTACAAAAATCAGAATCAGACCAATAACTAGAGCATGCCATCTGTTTCCACAGCTTCTGATAATCCATCCTTGACAAGAACACAAAGCAGAACAAACAACATCTTGAAACCACTGCAGCTGCCAGCCTCTCTCTTCTGTATACTTTTAAGGGTTTTAATTCTG
This sequence comes from Redunca redunca, assembly GCA_006410935.1. Taxonomy (NCBI): domain Eukaryota; kingdom Metazoa; phylum Chordata; class Mammalia; order Artiodactyla; family Bovidae; genus Redunca; species Redunca redunca. The sequence continues at coordinate 9,479 of SJYQ01058246.1, forward strand.
GTATCTTGAACGCTATGTTATATAAACAAAAGGGGCTCTATCCCCTCAGGATTATACACAGGAGGAAAGGATACTCTGACTGGCTAAGCCTACCTGGACCCATTGAGGCAGTGCTAGCATCTGTGTCTGAGAGATGGACCATAAAGGGACACATCTATCCTGTTCTCAGCTCAGTCAACACAGAACAATTTTCCAGGTGTCCATTTCCCACAAAGAATTGCACATTCAGGCAGTAATACATAGAGTGAGTACATCATGGGGTTGTGCAACCCTGGAAATTTGCTCTATGTTTCTGAGCTTCATTCTTTATTTTGTGATTCAGTTTTTATTTTCAGATTACACTCCATTATAGGTTATTACAAGATGCTGAATATAATTTCCTGTGCTTTACAGTAAATCCTTATTGCTTATAATTTTATGTATAGTAGTTTGTATCTGTTAACCCCATTTCCTATTTTTTTCCTACCTTTCTACCTCTCGCCTTTGGTAACCATAAGCTGATTTTCTAGGTCTGTGAGTCTGTTTCTTTTTTATATACAAATTAATTTGAATTATTCTTAGATTCCACATGTAAATGACATCATATAGTACTTTCTTTCTCTGATTCTCTTCACTAAGTGTGATATTATCTAGATCCATCCATGTTGCTACAATTAATAATGTTTCATTATTTCATTATAGTTGGGCAATATCTGTATATTGCCCAATCATTTTCTTAAGCCAATCAAACATTTCTTGATAGATACTTGGATTGTTTCCATAACTTAGTTATGTTAAGTAGTGCCGTTATGAAGTTGAGGTGCATGTATCTTTTGAAAATAGAATTTTCCATTTTTCTGAATATATACCCAGGAGTGGGATAGCTGGCTTATATGGTACCTCTAATTTTAGTTTACTAAGGAACTTCTTTTCTGTTTTCTATCATAGTATCTGCACTAATTTACATTCCCACCAAAGTGTACAAGGGTTCCCTTTTTCCACACCCTCTGTAGCATTTATAATTTGTAGACATTTTGATGATGACCATTAGCACCAGTGTGAGGTAATACTTCAGAGTGGTTTTGAGTTGTATGTCCTCTAATAATTCAAGATGTTGAACATTTTTCATGTGCCTGTTGGGCTTCTGTATGTCTTCTTTGGCAAAATGTCTGTTGAGGTCTTCTGCCAAGTTCTGATTGAATTATAAGAGCTGATTGTATATTTGGGGTATTAACCCCTCGTTACTTGCATTGTTTGTCAATATTTTCTCCTAGGCTGTAGGTTGTCTTTTGTGTTGATGATGGTTTACTTAGCTGTGCAAAAGCCTTTAAGCTTCATTAGATCAGATTTGTTTACTTTTTATTTTGTTTATTTTGCCTTGGGAGATTGACCTAAGAAAATACTGTTATTAATATGATTTATACCAGAAAATGTTTTGTCTATGTTCTCTTCTGGGAGTTTTATTATATCATGTCTTATATTTAAGTCTTTAAACGATTTTGAGTTTGATTTGTCTAAGATGTGAGGGAGTATTTTAATTTCATTGATTTGCATGTAGCAGTCCATAGGACTTTCCTGGAGGCCCAGTAGTTAACTCTCCATTCTTCTACTGCAGGGGGCAAGGCTTTGATCCCTGGCCTGGGAATCAAGGTCTCACATGCTATGCTGTGCAACCAAAACAAACAAACAACAATAACAACAACAACAACAAAAAATGAGGCTGTCCAGTTTCCTCAACACAACTTGTTGGACTTGTATCCATTGTATATTCTTGCTTCCTTTGTTTAAGATTAATTGGCCATAAGTGTGTGCATTTATTTATAGGCTCTATATTCTGTTCCATTACTTTTTATATTTATTTTTATGAAAACACCATGTTGATTTGATTACTGCAGCTTTGTAGTAGAGTCTTAAGTCTGAAAGGGTTATGTCTACAGTTTTGTTCTTTTTTACCCAGGATGGCTTGGCAATTCTTGATTTTTGGTGCTTCCATATAAATTTTAGGATTATTTGTTTTGCTTCTGTGAAAAAAAAGTCATGGGTAATTTAATAAGGATTATATTACATGCATAGATTTTTGTGTAGTATGACCATTTTAACAATAGCAATTCTTCCAATTCTGGAGCATTTTCATTTATTTGAGTTATATTTAACTTTCCTATCAATGTATTGTAATTTTAAGTATATAGATCTTTCACCTTTTTGGTTAAGTTTATTCCTGGGTTCTCTTTGATGTGATTTTAAATGAGATTGTTTCTAAAATTCTCTCTGTTATTTCCTTATTAGTACAAAGAAATGCAACAGATTGTTGTAAATTAATCTTAAATTTGACCATTTAAAAAAATTCTAAAAGTTTTGTGTAGTGATTTTGTTCTTGTTGTTGTTGTCATTCAGTTGCTAAGTTGTGTCACTCTTTGCAACCCATAGACTGCAGCGCATCAAGCTCTTCTGTCCTCTATCTCCCAGAGTTTGCTCAAATTCATATCCATTGAGCTTGTGATGCTATCTAACCATCTTATCCTCTGCCACCCTCTTCCCTTTTTGCCTTCAGTCTTTCCCAGCACTAGAGTCTTTATCAATGAGTCAGTTCTTCATATCAGGAAGCCAATGTATTGGAGCTTCAGGTTTAGCAACAGTTCTTCCAAAGAATATTCAGAGTTGATTTCCTTTAGGATTGACTGGTTTGATCTCCTTGTAGTTTAAGGCACTCTTAAGAGTCTTCCCTAACACAACAATTCAAAAGCATAAAGAAGGTGCTAAGACTTCCCTGTGGTCCAACTTTCACAACCATACATGACCTCTGAAAAAATCATAGCTGTGACTAGACAGACCATTGTCAGCAAGGTGTGTTGTTTCTGCTTTTCAATACACTGTCTAAGTTTGTCATGGCTTTACTTCCAAATTTCACAGGTATGATACCATCTGCAGTGATATTGGAGCCCAAGAAAATGAAATCTGTGATTACTTCCACTTTTCCCCCTTATATTTGCCATAAAGTGATGGAATCAGATGCCATGATCTTAAATTTTTGAACACTGAGTTTCAAGCAAGATTTTTCACTCTCGTTTTCCATCTTCATCAAGAGGCTCTTTAGTTCCTCTTCACTTTCTACCATTAGAGTGGTATCATCTGCATAATTGAGGTTTTTTATTCCAACTGCAATTATTCCAGCTTGTGATTCATCCAGCCAGGATTTCCCATAATGTTCTGTTTAGTCACTCAGTCGTGTCCGACTCTTTGCAACCCCATGGAATGAAGCAGGCCAGGTCTCCCCATCCATCATCAACTCCTGGAGCCTATTCAAACTCATGTACATTGCGTCCATGAAGCCATCCAAACATCTCATCCTATATCGTCCCCTTCTCCTCCCACCTTCAGTCTTTCTCAGCATCAGGTTCATTTCCAGTGAGCCAATTATTTGCATCAGGTGGACAAAGTATTGGGGTTTCAGCTTCAGCCTCAGTTTTTCCAATGAGCATTCAGGACTGATTTTCTTTAGGACTGACTGGATGGATCTCCTTGCAGTCCAAGGAACTCTCAAGAGTCTCTCCAACACCACAGTTCAAAAACATCGATTCTTCAGTGCTCAGCTTTCTTTATAGTCCAACTCTCACATCCATACATGAATACTGCAAAAACCATAGCTTGACTAGACAGACCTTTGTTGGTAAAGTAATGTCTTTGCTTTTTAATATGCTGTCTAGGTTGGTCATAACTTTTCTTCCAAGGAGCAAGTGTCTTTTAATTTCATGGCTGGAGTCACCATGTGCAGTGATTTTGGAGCCCCCCAAAATAAAGTCTGTCATTGTTTCCATTGTTTCCCCATCTATTTACCATGAAGTGATGGGACCAGATGCCATGATCTTAGTTTTCTGCAAGTTGAGCTTTAAGCCAACTTTTTCACTCTCCTCTTTCACTTTCATCAAGAGTCTCTTTAGATCTTCTACACTTTCTGCCATAAGGGCAGTGTCGTCTGCGTATCTGAGGTTACTAATATTTCTCCCAGCAATCTTGAAGCCAGCTTATGCTTCATCCAGCCCAGCATTTCGCATATAAGTTAAATAAGCAAGGTGGCCATATACAGCCTTGACATACTCATTTCCCAATTTGGAACCAGTATGTTGTTCCATGTCCAATTCTAACTGTTGTATCTTGACTTACATACAGATTTCTCAGGAGGTAGGTCAGGTGGTCTGATAATCCCATCTCTTTAAGAACTTTCCACAGAGTCAAAAGATTTGGCATAATCAATAAAGCAAAAGTAGATGTTTTTCTGGAACTCTCTTTCTTTTTCGATGATCCAGCTGATGTTGGCAAGTTGTGGAAGTGATGGGTAATGGAAGTAAAGTCTGATGCTGTAAAGAACAATTTTAGATAGGAACCTGCAATGTTATATCCATGAATCAAGGCAAATTGGAAGTGGTCAAACAGGAGATGACAAAAATGAACACTGACATTTTAGGAATCTCTAAACTAAAATGGACTGGAATAGATGAATTTAATTTAGATGACCATTCTATCTACTACTGTGGGCAAAGTCCCTTAGAAGAAATGGAGTAGCCATCATGGTCAACAAAACAGCCCAAAAAGCAGTACTTGGATGCAATCTCAAAAACGACAGAATGATCCCTATTCATTTTGAAGGCAAACCATTCAATATCACAGTAATCCAAATCTATGCCTTGACCAGTAATGCTGAAGAAGCTGAAGCTGAATGGTTCTATGATGACCTACAAGACTTTCTAGAAGTAACACCCCAAAAAGATGGCCTCTTCATTATAGGGGAGTGGAATGCAAAAGTAGAAAGTCCAGAGATAACTGGAGTAACAGGCAAATTTGGCCTTGGAGTACAAAATTAATTGGGGCAAAGGCTAATAGAGAATGCAAGAGAACGCACTGGTCATAGGAAACACCTTCTACCTAAAACACAGGAGAAGACTCTACACATGACATCACCAGATGGTCAATACTGAAATCAGATTGACTATGTTCTTTGCGGCCAGAGATGGAAAAGCTCTATATAGTCAGCAAAAACAAGATTGGTTGCTGACTGTGGCTCAGATCATGAACTCCTTATTGCAAAATTCAGACTTAAATTTAAGGAAGTAGGGAAAACCACTAGATCATTCAGGTATGAAATAAATCAAGTCCCTTACAATTATAGAGTGGAAGTGACACGTAGATTCAAAGGATTAGACCTGATAGAGTGCCTGAATAACTATGAACAGAGACTTGTTACATTGTACAGGAGTCAGAGATCAAGACTATCCCCAAGAAAAAGAAATGCAAAAAGACGAAATGGTTGTCTGAAGAGGCCTTACAAATAGCTACATCTTTTCATGTGTCTGTTGTCCACCTCTATGTCTTCTTTGGAAAAAAATGTCTACT
>SJYQ01058300.1:0-14052 GCA_006410935.1 Redunca redunca
CCTCCGTGAATGTTTTGTTTGTTGCCTTCCTCTGGGTCATCCTTGCCTCCTCTTTCCACCCATCATCCCATTCTGCTGTATATGCTATGAGGCACTGTTATGTACTGGCTAAGAGCGGCACTGTTGTTTTATTTTTTCAATTGAATGGTAATTGCTTTACAGAATTGTGTTGTTTTCTGTTGAACATCAACATGAATCAGCCATAGGTATACATATGTCCCCTCCCTCTTGAACCTCGCTCCCGTCTCCCTCCCCACCCGCCCCTCTAGGTTGACACAGAACCCCTGTTTGAGTTCCCTGCATCATACAGTGAATTCCCATTGGCTCCCTATTTACATATGGTAATGAAAGTTTCCATGTTATTCTCTCCATGCATCTCACCCTTTCCCCCCGCCCCCATAAATCTGTTCTCTATGTCTGTTTCTCCATCGCTGCCCTACAAATGAACTCATCGGTACCATCTTTCTAGATTCCATATATATGTGTTAGTAAATTACATTTATCTTTCTCGTTTTGACTTACTTCACTCTGTATAATAGGCTTTAGGTTCATCCACCTTATTAGAACTGACTCAATTGCATTCCTTTTTATGGCTGAGTAATATTCCATTATCTCACACACACCACAACTGCTTTATCCATTCAACTGCCGATGGACATCTAGGTTGTTCTAGCTGTTGTAAATAGTGCTTCAGTGAACACTGGGGTACACGTGTCTTTTTTCAATTTTGTTTTCCTCAGGGTATACGCCTAGGAGTGAGATCACTGCATCCTATGGTGGTTTTATTCCTAGTTTTTTAAAGAGATCTCCATACCATCTTCCATGGTGGCTGTATCCATTTACATTCCCACCGACAGTGCAAGAGCGTTTCCTTTTCTCCACACCCTCTGCAGCATTTATTGTTTGTGGACTTCTTGGTGATGGCCATTCTGACCAGTGTGAGGTGATAGCTCATTGTAGTTTTGATTTGAATTTCTTTAATAATCACTTCGTTGTGTCTGACTCTTTGTGACTCTATGGACTGTAGCCCGCCAGACCCCTAAGTCTGTGGAACTCTGTAGGCAAGAATACTGGAGTGGGTTGCCAGTCCCTCCTCCAGGGGATTTTCCAGTCCAGGCATCAAACCTGGGTCTCCCGCCTTGTAGGCAGATTCTTTACTATCTGAGCTACCAGGGGCAATAATAAGTGATGTTGAGCGTCTGCTCATGTGTTTGCTGGCCATCTGTATGGCTTCTTTGCAGAACTGTCTGTTTAGATCTTTTCCCGCTTTGTGATTGGGTTGTTTGTTTTTCTGGTATTGACTTGTATGAGCTCCTTATATGTTTTGGAAGTTAATCCTTTGTCAGTTGTTTCATTTGCTGTTATTTTCTCCCATTCGGAGCATTGTCTTTTCACCTTGCTCATAGCTTCCTTTGCTGTGCAAAAGCTGTTAAGTTTATTTAGGTCCCGCATGTTTGTTTTTGTTTCCATTACTCTAGGAGGGGGGTCACAGAAGGATCTTGCTTGGATTTGGTTGCTCTTGAACACTTGCCTCAAGTGTCTAAGAGCAGCCGCTCTGGACACCAGATTGCTGAGCTCAAGCTCTGGCTTTGTCACCTGCTGATTGTGGTTCGAGGGGAAGTCAGCTGATCTTCTGTGTGCCTCTGGTTCCCTGTCTGTAAAATGAGGGTACTAGTATACTAACCCACTCGTTGTTTCGAAGATGAAACGAATTAACATAGGTAATAATGCCGAGCACCTAAGTGCTCTGTATGTATTGTATTCCTTCTCAGTCTTGTTATTTTTTAAACCTTTATCTAGTAGTGTGTGTATTCTGAACATTTTCTCATGTGATTAAAAATTCTTGAAAACCATAATCTGATACGTAGAAATATTTTATTATAGTTTTACCAAAATTTAATGAACTGTTCTTTTGAATATTTAGATGGTTTTTACTTTGGTCAACATATATTATGCACATCTGTAAGTTCAGTCACTCAGTCTTGTCCGACTGTTTGCAACCCCATGGACGGCAGCACGCCAGGCCTCCCTGTCCATCACCAGCTCCCGGAGTTCACGCAAATTCATGTCCGTTGAGTCAGTGATGCCATCCAGCCATCTCATCCTCTGTCGTCCCCTTCTCCTCCCGCCTTCAATTATGCATCTAACCATTGACATGAATATTTTCTTCTGATTATTTTCTCAGGTTGGGAGTCAGAAATTTTAATTTCTGAGTGAGTATATTTTTAGAACTAGACACATTTTGTAAGCTTTTCAGAGAGAGAGTGTCACCGTCTGCGCTGGTGGGCTTTGTTGAGTAGCACTGCACAGCCTTCCGGTGTGGAGTAGGCTTCAGTCAGTCTTTGCTGGCAGCTTAAAGTGATGACTTGTTTTGATGTATGTTTATTTGCTTGTCATTGAAGGTGGAAAAAATTCCTCATGTTCATATTTCTTACTATGAATTTTTAATGTGTTATTTTGGCCCCCATTTTTTGATGGTGTTATGCTTTTCTTATAATCTTTTGAGCCTTTTATATCTACATTAAAAACAACATTTTATCACTTATATGCCAAATAACCTTTTCTCAAGTAACTTGACTATTATTTTTTATGTTGTTTGAGATAATTTTAGCGTTGTCAACTTATTTGATCTTTTCCTTCTTGAATTTTTTTTTTTTTACTTTTGCATTTAAATATTTTTCCATTCCAAAATTAGGTTAAGTATACGTTGGGTGCATGTCTTTTTTTTGTATTAAACGTTTATTTGTTTTTCATAGACGTAAGAATCCGGCCTGCAATGCAGGAGGCCTGGATTTGATCTCTGGGTTGGGAAGATCCCTTGGAGGAGGGCATGGCGACCCACTCTAGTATTCTTAGCTGGAGAATCCCATGGACAGAGGAGCCTGGTGGGCCGTAGTCCAAGGGACTGCAGAGAGTCGGATACGACTGAGTGACTAAGCACAGCACAGCATGAACTGCTTAATGAATCTGTATTTGGGGCTGTGGTATGAGGTGAGATCTGAATGTTTCTGAGGAATGTAACCAGTTTTCCCAACACTACTTACTAAACATATCATTTATTTTCCATTTATTTGTGAAGCTTCTGCTATCGTCTGTTGCATGCATATATCGTTTAGGGTCCCTTTTCTAGGTATCCAATTCCACTGATTTTATTTTTTTCACTTCTCTACTCAATATTATACTCTTTATAGTTATATTTTAACTATTATATATTTATAAGCAACTTCAGTATCTGAAAGAGTAAGCTCCCCAAATGTCAGTCTTTTCCAAAATATTTTGAGCTATGTTAGTTTGTTACACGTTTTAGTTTGTAAAGTTTCTGAATATAATTCACTGGCACTTTAGACAGTGTTTTTTCTTTTACTACAGAAAAAAATTCTAAAATTCTTTCTCAATTATAAGGGAAACATGCTTTTGCGAATTACTCAGACTATAAGAAGTGATGTATGAAAGGCAGTAGCTGCACTTTGCAGAGGCACTCACTCTGGTGTGTGGTTTTGGTCTGATGTCTTCAGGAGACTTGCTATCTTATATAGTATTTTCATGTTGTTCTTTTTAGGAGTATCAGTTTTATACTTTATCTCTTGACTTTTTCTGCGCCAGATGAAGAGTTAACTCACTCATATCGTAATCTGATCCCCTTGTCCTCTCTGTTGTGAGGTGTTGATCACTGTGTTGGCAGTGGTTGTTTTTAGATTGTTGTTTTTGTAACTTTAATTCAGTTGTTCCTTAATTGGCCTGATTTGGACTGCAAAGAATTTTGTGTTTCCCTCCTTCCTTCAGTTCCTTCATTCCTTTTTTATCTTTTTCTTTCTTTCTGCTTCTTCTGTTGGTTGATAATTCAACTAACAGTTGCATTTTTTGGTTGGTAATATTTAAATTCTGTTCTGCAATCATAATGAAGTCTCTTCTGCTCGTATAGACTTAATTCTGAAACTTCAAAATAATTTACATGAGTGTGTAAATTTTATTGACTTTAGCACCAAGTAGTGGGCTGTGCTTATAATTGCTGCACCACAGTTCTGACGCCATGACTGTTATCACTTGATGAGAATGTCTGTAGCGTCAAGGTCAATGGATTCTTTTTTCTGTCTTCTGAAAACAACTAAATACATAGTACATTGTAATTTATTTCATTTTTACACACTGACTTTCTTGAACAATTTTTTTTTTCCATCCTGGAGTTTGAGTTTTTTGTTTTCCTGTTAGAAAACTCTGTCTATAACATCTAGCTTCTTTCTTACTAGTTTTATCTATTGCTTGTACTCTCTTCCATTTTTCGTCATCTTAACATTTTTGAAGTTTATTGACTTTTAGTTTTAATTTGGGCTGATTGATTTCTAGGTATTTACTAGGTTTTATCCTTTTCCCCCCTTGAATTCTTGCTTTGTATTTACCATTTTGTGCTTCTACATTCTCCTCATTTTGTTGGCAAACATCCTCAAGAAACTTTCTTAAAATGTTTGCATGGGAGGTACCCACGTATGTAGTTCTTACATGTCTCCCGATGACTCATTTGTGTATCCTTATTTTACTGACAGTTTCGGTATACAGTTTCTTCCATCATGTTGAAGATCTTGCCCTGTTGTGTGCTAGCCTGCGTGGGAGCTGAAGTGATCATCTGATGCCAGTCTGACTCTACTTCCTTTGTAGGGGATCTGTGTTTTCCCTTCTGTAAGCTGGTAGGATCTTTTTCCCCTTGGTGTCACAGATATTCTTGATGATTGGCATTGGTGTGGGTCTTTTTTCTTTATTGTGTTGAGTAGGAAATGCAGTGTCTCTCCGTGGGTAATTGCTTAATATATTTGGCTTTTGATTGGTTTTATTCCCTGGTGGCTCAGTGGTAAAGAATCTGCCTGCAGTGCAGGAGACCCAGGTTGGATCCCTGGTCGGGAAGATCCCCTGGAGAAGGGAATGGTAACCCACTCCAGTATTCTTGCCTGGAGAATTCCATGGATAGGGGAGCCTGACAGGCTACAGTCCATGGGGTGACAAAGAGTTGAGGACACAACTGGGCAACTGACACGTTCACTACTAACATTTGTACTTTCAGGTATAAAAAATCACGCATGGTTGCTTCTCTTTTTCAGGTGTCGCTGCCTATGTTGGCTGGCAGAGCTCCTCAATTCTCAAACCCCTGCTGCAACAAGGTCTTAGTGATGCTGAGGAATTTGTTATTGTGAAAGCTCTTAACGCCCTTACCTGTATGTGTCAATTAGGGCTGCTGCAAAAACCCCATGTCTATGAGTTTGCCAGTGATATTGGTAAGTTTTTGCTTCTTAAAATGAGGATGGGAAACTGAGGAAACTGAGGGAGTGGTAAGAGAAATGTGGGCTCCCCTGGTGGCTCACATGGTAAAGAATCTGCCTGCAGTGCAGGAGACCTGAGTCCAATCACTGGGTTGGAATGATCCCCTGGGAAAGGGAATGACTGCAACTGATTGATAGCATTGTGCAATTTCTAGACAGTAGAGTCAGATTTTCAGCTCTTTCGTCTCTTGTGTGTGTGTGTGCACGCTTGCATGCGTGTTGTATGTGAGTGACACGCAGGCCACTCACAGGAGCATTGGTTCTCCAGCCCAGGCTGGGAAGTACATCTTTGTTTGAATCTGTAGTTAAGTCTTGGTGATCCTTGAAGGATGAAGATTTTTTCTTTTAACACAATGAAGATAAAGTCTTTAACTTCTCTGAAGAGGTGGCTTATGTTTTTGGACACTTGATTGTTAGAGACTGTGTGTGAGAGAGTGTCTGTGACTTCTGTCATTACACTGATCACCAGTTAAACACTTGCAGTATCGCCATTACTACTGTTAGTAATTTTATTAACCAGTGAAAGGATTAATTCCTTGACCTTTATAATAGTTAACCTGTGCTTATCAATTTAAAATTCAGAATAAGAACAAACAGATATATGTGACCCTTTGTAAAAATAAAAATATTAGAAGCTTTCAGTTTTTGTATCACTTCATTTTAAGGAAGTAACCAATGTGAGATTGCAAGTTGGCTTTGTACCGAGAAGACATGAATCTTAGACAATAACCTTTTTGGATAAAATATTTTATTACTGCTTAATGCTTTGCCAATAAAATTTATAAAAACTCAAAATTAGATTTGATTGATAACTTCTTCTTGAGGTAATCCTTGGAGAAAAAAAGACAAAGAAATTATTATTTTGATTATTTAATTAGATGGTTAGATAGTAGAGGTATAAACTTTCTGGAAGTTTTTATGCATGAATATAGATTTTTAAAAGNAATTTTGGACATTTGTGTATATGTCAATTTTTTATTCTGTACTCTAATAATATCTGTAATCATTCTTTTAGATTGTAATCCTAATTTGAATTTTTTGATGATGATGTTAAAAAGAATAGTGAAGTTTTGAGTATTGGCACTGTAATTGTGATAAAAATCTCTGCTACATTGAAATGCTTTTTTTGTGTTTAGTAATCTACAAAGTACTAAACCTTGAGGGAATCATCTTTTTTCCTCAGGTTTTAAACAGCTAATAGCTTGGGAAGCAAAAATTATTACAATAATAAAAGATATTAGAACGTCTTTTGAATGTCTTGTCCTATGCACTATAAGGCAGATGTAGAAAGCACCCCTTTTCTCATAAAAATATTAAAAGGAAAATGTATCATCCTAACAAATATCTTGCTGCCTGGAATATTTTCCTGCTCATTTCTCACATCAATGTTGTTTTTTTTCCTCCTGTGAAAGTGGCATTGCCTTTTAAGGGTCAAATTTTCCTTGCTTTCGACTTTGATATTCTTTATTCTAATGAAAATCCTCTGTATATAAATATGTACTTGTATATTATAATTTCATATAATGTATTCCTTCTGTTGCTTATTTGGAAATTATTTTTGATATTTAATATAGTATATAAGTAGCATTTTATTTATCTGCAAAATGGATGTCTGTCAATTTTTAAGCAAAAATTATCCTAAAAAATAGTTTTTTACCTCTTTTGTCAAAATCTGCAGAGATTTTTCTGAGTTCTGCTGTTTCTAGTCGGGGTCTTCAAGTGTCTTAAGTTTAACGTAAAGTAATTATCTTGAGTATAGAATAAATTTGGAGCATTTTGGATGTGGAACTCCCTTGGAACTAGAACTGAACGTGATCCTACCTATGGGGATGAAGACGAGCCTTGCTGAGCAAAATCAAGCAAATAATCATTTGTTGGCATTTTGAACTGTTTAAAAGAAAAACGTTTTTAATAGCTTAGAAGCACCTACTTACGTAAAAAACAGATGATAACGTGTATGCATCTCTCTGTTCTGTCTTTCTGTGTGCTTAGTCTGTTCTGGTGATTCTTAATGGGAATTGTGTTGGTGGTGGTGATGATCATAATTGATATTTATCAGTCTTCCCACTTTGAATTTATGAAAACTCACCTTTCCCTCTTGTCGTTGTCGTTCAGTGGCCAAGTCACGTCCAAGTCTTTGTGACCCCATGGACTGTGGCCCACCAGGCTCCCCTGTCCATGAGACTTCCCAGGCAAGAATATTGGAGCCGGTTGGCGTTTGCTTCTCCAGGGATTTTCCCGACCCAGGGATCAAACCCGCGTCTCCTTCCCTGGCAGGCGGCTTCTTCACTGCTGAGCCACCTGGGAAGCCTCCCTTTGCTTCCATCTGTCCCCAGAAACCTGGGAGTGTATTGCATGTTTTATGGAAAATCCTCTTGATTCTCTTCCTGTATTTGGCATGTTTGAGGTTGTCTGTATCCGTTAGCTGCTCACCGACATACTAATGCTGTGCGAAAATCAACCGTGAGATCTCAGGAAGTGCTTCAGTCAGGTTCTCATCATGCATCTGGGTGTGAGCTCTGTGGGCGGCTCTGCTTCAGGCCTTGCGTCTCCTGGCCTGTCTGTGGGCACTGGGATGCATCTGTCTCCCCCTGGGCCCACGTCGAGGGGCAGCTCCTACCCAGATGGCGTCCTGGGCGGTGGCAGAAGCCTAGCCCTGCTGCGCACTTGGAGCCTCTGTCTGTTACACCTGCAGACGCCCCATTGGCCAGAGCAGGTGCTGTGACTGAGATGAGGGGCGGGCAGAGAGGGACCCTTTGTGCAGGTGAGCGCCAGGGAAGGGTGTGACCCTGGAACACAGGGAACACAGAGCACCGGGGCCACTGATCCTGCCTCGTCTTCTGCCTGACTTCTGCCAGGTCGTCTTTTGAGTTACTTTTTGGAGGTTTTTCAGTGTTTTTCCAGCCCTCATTTTCTCTGTTGTCAGAGGGAAACTTCAGCCCTTCCATCGTTGGCTGTCTCAGAAGCTGCAGGGTGTTAATGGAATAACCAAAACCACCTCCATGTGTAGAAGAATTGGAAACGGGAGAACTCTGGAGACAGATACCTTGAACAATTGTTTTCTCTTGCCCTATTTAAGTAATATTAGCACATAATAGTATTCTTTTTTTTCTTTATCAGTTCTTAATTTATTCTTTATGGAACTGGCCCTGGTTTGTAACATCATCCAGGTTTCATGTGTATTTCTGCTTCTGTGCACACTGCATTGTTCAGTTCAGTTCAGTTGCTCAGTCATGTCCGACTCTTTGCGACCCCATGAATCGCAGCACGCCAGGCCTCATTGTCCATCACCAACTCCCGGAGTTCACTCAGACTCTCTTCCATGAGTCGGTGATGCCATCCAACCATCTCATCCTCTGTCGTCCCCTTCTCCTCCTGCCCCCAATCCCTCCCAGCATCAGAGTTCCAGGTTGCGTAGGAAATAAAGCTAAATGTTGTAAATAAAGCTATAATGAGCATAGAAAGTAAGTTAGTGAAGTCGCTCAGTCATGTCCGACTCTTTGCGACCCCATGGACGGTAGCCTACCAGGCTTCTCTGTCCATGGGATTCTCCAGGCAAGAATACTGGAGTGGGTTACCACTTCCTTCTCCAGGGGATCTTCCCAACCCAGGGATCAAACCCAGGTCTCCCACATTGGAGGCAGACGCTTTAACCTCTGAGCTACCAGGGAATCCCCAAATGAGCATAGGGGTGCATATATCTTTTTGAATTAGTGTGTTATTGTTTGGATAAATCACTTACGTGTGGCACACCAAATAGCCAGAAAAAGCTGGCTCTTATGATAGTTCTGTTCTTAACTTTTTGAGGAATCTCCACAGTGCTTTCCATAGTGACTCCTCCAATTTCCACTTCTGCAGTGTAAAAAAGGTTTCCTTTTCTACACGTGCTTTCCAGCACTTGCTGTTTCTCATCTTTTTGATAACAGCCATTCTGAGAGTGAGGTGATAGCTCCTTGTGATTTTGATTTGCATTTCCCTTATCATCAATGATGGTGAACATCTTGACATGTGTCTGCCAGCCAAGTATATGTCTTCTTTGGAGCAATTCAGCTCCTCTGCCCATTTATGATGCAGGTGGTTGTTTTTTGTCTGTTGAGTTGTCTAGTTCTTTATATATATTGACATTAACCCCTTATCAGCTCCATGACTTGCAGATAGCTTCTCCCAAGCTATCTTGTTTTGTGCAGAAGCTTTTTAGTTTGGTTTTGTGCCATTTGTTTATTTTTGTTTCTTTAGTCGGAGGAGACACATCTGAAGATTTTTGCCAAGACTTTTGTCAGAGAGCATGCTGTCTATGTTTTCGTTGGTTGTTCCATTTTTCCAGTTTTATTTAAGAGACTGTCCTTTCTCCATTGTGTGTCGTGTGCTCTTGTTCACAAGTGTGGGTTTATTTCTCTCTGGGTGATGATCTGTCCACTGGTGTGAGTGGGGTGTTAAAGTCCCCTGGCTCCTCTCTTGCGGTCCGCTCTTCCTTTCGGTCTGTTAATGATCGTTTTGTTTGTTATGGTGCTCCTGAGTTTGGGGGGTGTGTGTGTGTGTGTGTGTGTGTGTGTGTAAATCACTGTTCTGTCTTGTGTGTGTGTGTGTAAATCACTGTTCTGTCTTGTGTGTGTGTGTGTGTGTGTAAATCACTTTTCTGTCTTGTGTGTGTGTGTGTAAATCACTGTTCTGTTATGGTGCTCCTGAATTAGGGTGTGTGTGTGTGTGTGTGTGTGTGTGTGTGTGTGTAAATCACTGTTCTGTCTTGTGTGTGTGTGTGTAAATCACTGTTCTGTCTTGTGTGTGTGTGTGTGTGTGTAAATCACTTTTCTGTCTTGTGTGTGTGTGTGTAAATCACTGTTCTGTTATGGTGCTCCTGAATTAGGGTGTGTGTGTGTGTGTGTGTGTGTGTAAATCACTGTTCTGTCGTGTGTGTGTGTGTGTAAATCACTGTTCTGTCTTGTGTGTGTGTGTGTGTGTGTAAATCACTTTTCTGTCTTGTGTGTGTGTGTGTAAATCACTGTTCTGTTATGGTGCTCCTGAATTAGGGTGTGTGTGTGTGTGTGTGTGTGTGTAAATCACTGTTCTGTCTTGTGTGTGTGTGTGTAAATCACTGTTCTGTCTTGTGTGTGTGTGTGTGTGTGTAAATCACTTTTCTGTCTTGTGTGTGTGTGTGTAAATCACTGTTCTGTTATGGTGCTCCTGAATTAGGGTGTGTGTGTGTGTGTGTGTGTGTGTAAATCACTGTTCTGTCTTGTGTGTGTGTGTGTAAATCACTGTTCTGTCTTGTGTGTGTGTGTGTGTGTGTAAATCACTTTTCTGTCTTGTGTGTGTGTGTGTAAATCACTGTTCTGTTATGGTGCTCCTGAATTAGGGTGTGTGTGTGTGTGTGTGTGTGTGTAAATCACTGTTCTGTCGTGTGTGTGTGTGTGTGTAAATCACTGTTCTGTTGTGTGTGTATGTGTTTGTGTAAATCACTGTTCTGTCTTCCTGATGGGTTGTCTGGTTTGTCGTTCCATGCTGTTCATCTTTGTCTTTTGTTGCCCTTTTTGGCTTGAAGCCTGTTTTACTTGATGTGAGTATGGCTGCGTTCCTCTGATTAGGCTGTCATTTGGAGCCTTCTGTCCCTTCTCTTTGAGCCTATGTTTGTCCTTAGAGCCGAGGTAAGTGTCCTGGCGGCAGAATATATAGTTGGCTCTTATGTTTCCTTTTAACCTGTTATCTTGTATCGGGTTGTAGCCAATTAACAGTGTTGTGATCGTTTCAGCTGAACAGCAAAGGCCTGAGCCGTC
Organism: Redunca redunca; assembly: GCA_006410935.1. Classification (NCBI taxonomy): domain Eukaryota; kingdom Metazoa; phylum Chordata; class Mammalia; order Artiodactyla; family Bovidae; genus Redunca; species Redunca redunca. The sequence continues at coordinate 11,081 of SJYQ01058300.1, forward strand.
CAGTATACACGCATCCATTCTCCCCTAAGCTCCCCTCCTGCCCAGGCTGCCGCGTGACATTGCAGAGTTGCATGTGCTGTGCGGTGGTTGGTCATCTGCTTCTGATACAGCAGTGTGCACAGACCCAGCCCGGGCTCCTGTGCCTTCCCCATCCTTCCCCCGTGGCAACCACAGCTTCATTCTCTAAGTCTGTGCGTCTCTTGCTGCTTTGCAGATCAGTCAATTTGAAACATTTGTTTTAAGGTTCCACATATAAGGGATGTCATGGGCTTCCTTGGTGTCCCCTACGGTAAAGAATCTGCCTGCAGTGCGGGAGACCTGGCCTTGATCCCTGGGTGGGGAAGATCCGCTGGAGAAGGGAAAGGCCACCCACTCCAGTATTCTTGCCTGGAGAATCCCACGGACAGAGGAGCCTGACAGGCTACAGTCCATGTGGTTACCGTGAGGTTTCTATAAAACATCTCATAGGTCCATGTGTCTTTCTCAATTCTGGTTTCTTCAGGGTATATGCCTAGGAGTGGGATTGCTGGTTTATATGGTGGTTTTATTCCTGATCTTTTAAAGGAATCTCCATATATCAATTGACATTCCCACCAGCAGTAGAGGTTCAGTTCAGTCCAGTCGCTCAGTCGTGTCCGACTCTCTGTGATCCTATGGATCGCAGCACACCAGGCCTCCCTGTCCATCACCAGCTCCCGGAGCTCACTCAGCCTCACGTCCATCGAGTCCGTGATGCCATCCAGGCATCTCATCCTCTGTCGTCCCCTTCTCCTCCTGCCCCCAATCCCTCCCAGTATCAAAGTCTTTTCCATTGAGTCAACTCTTCTCATGAGGTGGCCAGAGTACTGGAGTTTCAGCTTTAGCATCATTCCTTCCAAAGAAATCCCAGGGCTGATCTCCTTCAGAATGGACTGGTTGGATCTCGTTGCAGTCCAAGGACTCTCAAGAGTCTTCTCCAACACCACAGTTCAAAGGCATCAATTCTTCGGCGCTCAGCCTTCTTCACAGTCCAACTGTCACATCCATACATGACCACTGGAAAAACCATAGCCTTGGCTAGATGGACCTTAGTCAACACTACAAGAGGGTTCCCTTTTCTCCACACCTTCTGCAGTATTTATTGTTTGTAGACTTTTTGACGATGGCCATTCTGACCAGCGTGAGGTGATATCTTATTGTAGTTTTGTAGTTTCCTCTTCATCTATTTATATATACATACGACATATATATCGTTGGAAGGACTGATGTTGAAGCTGAAGTTCCAGTACTTTGGCCACGTGATGCGAAGAGCTGACTCATTTGAAAAGACCCTGATGCTGGGAACGATGGAAGGCAGAAGGAGAGGGGACGACAGAGGATGAGATGGTTGGATGGCATCACTGACTCAATGGACATGGGTTTGCGTAAACTCTGGGAGTTGGTGATGGACAGGGAGGCCTGGTGTGCTGCCGTCCACGGGGTCGCAAAGAGTCGGACGCGACTGAGGGACTGGACTGAACTTCATTTGTTTAGACTTCTGTGTTTCTAAGTTTGTTCCTTCATTTGTGTAGTATTTGTCTGCCTTTTCATGATTATTTTTTAAACTTCCTGTGTTTGAGGTCTCCTTTTCCCAGGCTTCGAGGGTGAATTCTTTCTTCCTTTTGGTTTCTGCCCCGCTAAGGTTGGTCCAGTGGTTGGTGTAAGCTTCACGTAGGGTGAGATTTGTGGTGAGTGTTTGTTTGTCTCTTTGTTTTTCCTCTGAGGGGCAAGGCTGAGTGAGGTGGTGATCCTGTCTGCTGATGATTGGGTTTGTGGTTTGGTTTTGTTTGTTGTTGAGATGAGGCACCCTGCACAGGATGCTACTGGTGGTTGGGTGATTCGGGGTCTTGTATTCAGGAGGTTTCTTTCGTGAGTTCTCACTATTTGATACTCCCTAGGGTGAGTTGTCTGGCCATCTAGGCTTAGAGTCAGTGCTCCCACCCCAGAGGCTCAGGGCTGGATCTCGCCAGTCCCAGCACAAGGGGCTCCTCGTGTTCTTATTCTAGAGGCATGGGCTTTAAAGGTTACCATTTCAGAGAATGGGACCTCCTTGCAGCGATGACGGAGGTCAATGTTGTTCTGGTGAATCGGGAGAAAGACTTCCTGTTTTCCTCCGAGGAAGCCTGCCCGCTTCTCGCGCACCTCGGCGGGCTCCTCACAGTCACAGAAGCTGAGCCCCGCGTGGGACTCCAGAAGACCTCAGAAGCTGCCTTCTGACCCCTGGGGTGGGATGGTCACTGAAGAGGGTGGTCCTTCTTGGGTGCTGGTGCTATTCTGCTTTCTCAGAAGCATCCTTGCTCGCTGACAGAGTCATGAGCGCAACTTTCTTTGTTGCATTTTAGTCTCTTTAGTTAAGTGTCCCTTCTGTTCATTGATTTCATTCCTGAGCTCACTGGACTGCCTCTGAGTTTTCCTGTGGCTCTTTGAGTTTCCTCATGACAGCTGTCTGGAGCTCTCTGTCAGATCCCTGTACTCAGTGGCTTTAGTTTCTGAAGAATTTTCAGTTCCTTTTTGTGGCACAATCTTCCTGCTGTCCTTCAAGGTGCTTGATAAGGGTGTTTCTCTTCCTGTGCCTTGGAAATAGTGAAGGCTTCTTGCTTCTGGTTCAGCAGGCTGGAAGTTAGTAGTCTTTCTCTGTTGTCCGTTAGGTGGCACTGCAGCCTAACTTTTAAAGTTCATTTGTGCGTGCTGCCTCTGGTCATCTTGAGGAGCCTGAGGCTCCCACCCTCTGCTGCCTGGGTTAGAGGTGTCTCCCTGTAACCTCAGGGCCGCTCCCCGAGCCGCTGGGGGTGGCGGGCCTTGCGCTGCCGCTGTTGCTGGCGGCACTGCCCGGGCACCAGGGTAGTGGGCCCTCGGTCAGGTGCAGGGCCTCCCGAGCCCCCGGCGCTGCTCGCACAGGACGAGGGGAGGGTGGGCAAGAGCTGGGGGTGCGGGCCCGCCTCTGCGGGTCTGGA
>SJYQ01058300.1:14356-35294 GCA_006410935.1 Redunca redunca
CCCCACCTCTTCTCCCTGCTTCTCTCTCCTGCCAGCTCTTCCCTAGTGAGTTGCTGCCTGACTTCTCAGCACCAGATTCCCCACCTTGGCTGCTATGAACCCTCTTCTGTCGCTTCCAGACTATCTGACAACCCCTGAGGGACACTGAAGTTTCGAACCCAGTCCTTTTAGCAACAAGGGAGGGGCTGCAAGTGGCAACCTCCAGTAGACTTTTAAGGTTGGAGTTGGGGAGGAGCTTTCTACCCCCCAAAAGGAGATGCCAAAGGGACGGATGTAGGCGAATGATAACTGCTTATGCACAGAGGCTGGTTCATCTAATCCTCACAGCTCCTGAGATCCCTGTTTTACAGTTTCAGAAGCAAAGACTCCAAGAGGGTGACTTGTTCAGGACCCCAAAGCCACTGAGTAGCAGAGAGGCAGGATGGTGGAGAGACTGAGAGCAGGAGCCAGATTGATTGGGTTTAAATCCAGGGTCTGCTACCTTCTGGCTCTAGGACTTTAAACAAGTTGCTTATTCTTTCTGGTCTCAGTTTCTCCATCTGTATAATGAGGATAATCATAAATGGAGCCATTTCCTAGAACTACCATAAGGATTGAATGAGTTAGTACATATAAACCACTTAGCACAGTACTTGGCATGCCGTGAATGCCTAATAGCTGTTAGGTATTGTTATCACAGAGCTTTACAGCTTACAAAGGGCCTTCACGTATATTACCTCACTTGACTTTTATAATAGCCTTGGAAAGTGGGCAGCGGGGTTGGCTGATCCTCCAGATCCCTCCATGTTACGCTGTCAACTCTGACCTAAACAGCTGCACAAATTCCATACTCTGTTACCAAAAAAAAAAAACCAACCACCCTGTCCAGTGAACAATTCTATCCACAAGGGAATAGAAATTCTCTCTTGGGTGTGAGCTGGCAGACACTGTGAATTCCACTGTGTCTTTCTGTCAGGGGTGTGTTTGAGGCCAGCAATGTTAGGACTTGGTTGGTAAATGTTTAGCCAGAGGTGGGAGCCCCTCTTTGCAGAGTTCATCTGATTCTCTCTGGGCCTGAGCCTTGCAGCCTAAGCCCACTGGGTTGGGACAGCAGCAAGGACTAGAGTGGCAGCTGCCAGGGGTGTGAGCCCTCTGGGAGCAGCAGTGCAGGTGGCCGGCTGTGGCCTTTGTCCCTGAGTGGGTGTGAACCCTCCCCTGGGGTGTGGGGCTGGGGCCGCTGGAGTCCAGGGCTCACAGCAGGAAGTTTACCCTTCTTCCCTCAGCAGGGAGGCAGACTGAGCTGGGCAGAAGTATGAAATCCAGCTCTCATCCACCAAGGGACCATTCTTTCTCTGCCTCAGTTTCTTTCCCTTTAAAATGGGTTTGATGGAAACATATATTTTCCAGGCTATTTTTAAGATTCAATGAGAATGAATATTTAAAGTAGTAAGAATAGTACCTGACCGATATTCTGTTTATCATGATTATTATTATCATTTCTTATATCTAATCGTGGCCCCAAGCTGGGCTGTAACTATGGACCCTCCTTCCTTCTATAGGGTCCATAGAATGATTCCAGTGTTCCTGGTAGGAACATTCTGTTCCATCGACTCCCAAACTGCCAGTCCCCAGCGCCTTGCTTATTCCTACAGCCAGGCTCACAGGTGGACGACTCACCTAGAAAACTCACCTGTCTTGGTTCACATCTGCTTTCACGCTGCAGTCCAGGCTTCTGCTCCCAGAAGTGTGCAGTGTGAGTGGGGTGGGGCTTGTGTACCTGCAGGAGCTCCAGCCATCAGTGTCCCTGTGGTTCATGCCATTGGCTCCAGGGTTTTGCCTCACGCGGATGGGCCTGGGGGAAGCATTGTAAGGAGGCTTCTCCAGTCAAGAAAGCTGCAGCTGTATCTTGCAGCTATATGAGGAAAGGGAGTTCTGAGCCTTCTGTTGTTTAGTTGCTGAGTCACGTCCGGACTCTTTTGTGACCCCATGGAGGTCCTCTGTCCATGGGATTTCCCAGGCAAAAATACTGGAGTAGATTGCTCCTTCCTTCTCCAGGGGATCTTCTTTTAGCACTGAGCCCCTAGAGAAACCCCCTTGAACCTTCCAAAAGGGACCAAAGATAGAGAAGAGTCACCTTGCGTTTTACAAAACAGATGCTGAAACTGGGTGATAACTGATGTCTGGGAGCTTCAAGGTCCAAGACTATAGGGCACACTGTGGGGGTTTGAGGCCACGGTGTGGTTCCTGCCTCCGTTCCAGGCCACTTGTCACATGGACGTGAAGCAAGGGACAGACCCTCCCCATCCTGTAAGCAGCCTGGTACAGAGAAGGTGGAGCGGAGTGCTGGGCTCAGTCACGAAGGACACCAAAATACCCTTGGGAACAATTCCAGACAGAGCAGCCACGTAGGTGACGACTGTCCTTGTGTTTGCTTTCTTTTTCTCCTGTACATAAAATCCCAAGAGAGCTTTGAATCAAAAGCATCTAAGTTGGGAAGCAAAAGGTGATGAGCAGTTTAGAGAGAAGGGCAGCTGCATGTGAGTGGAGGTGATGGTTTGCTGAGTGCAGAGGACGCCTGGCTGCCCCAGCGGGAATGGAGAGTGGAAAGACCAGGGGGGCAGAAGGAGTGCCGGAGAAGATCAAAGACAACATTCCAGCCTGTGTGGCCTGGAGGCATTATGTTGCCCATGTTCTCATAAAAGCACAGCGCACCTCAAAGCTGGGCCGGGAGTTGGGCCTCACACACCAGATTATACTGACCATACACCCAGGCCTCATTCCTGAGCATGTATGATTGAGGACCAAAGGTGCCATTCATGGAGGGCATGCATGACCTAGAAATAGATGCTAAGGAGGCTTGAAAGGGCTGCTGGAGCCAGGCCCCTGACTCCAAAGACATCAGACTTCTTGCCTTCTATAATATTTTCCTCCCAAACAGTAAGACTTGCTAATGTCTTAGGAATGTAAAGCATCCACCTCTTTCCCCATAAATCAGACCAATTTGTCTGTGATAATTTTTAGTCTCTGCTTTCAGCCCTTAGCCCGGCCTTAGACCATTCAGATCTATGATATAGTGATAAGTGTGTGTGTGTTGCTCAGTCACGTCCAAGTCTTTGTGTCCCCATCTACCATAGCCCGCCAGGCTCCTCTGTCCATGGGATTTTCCCAGGCAAGAATACTGGAGTGGGTTCATCAGGGGATCTTCCTGACTCAGGGATTGAAGCCGGGTCTCCTGCATTGCAGGCAGATTCTTTACCAACTCACTCACCCACAGAGCACAGCCAGAATAATCAGAAAGGACTCTTCTGATCATCTCTTTGCCTCCTGTTCAGAGAGTGAGGTGCTGGCCTCCAAGCCTTCCGAAGACCCTTTGCGGCCGTGGTTCTATCAGTTGCCTTCCCAGAAGCCAGCACAGCCCCCTTGACATCTGACCAACCAAAGGCAGTCTTTATGTTTTTGGATAAGCCACACAGCACATGGGATCATAGTTCTCCAAGCAGGAATCAAACCCATGCCCTCTGCAGTAGAAGTGCAGAGTCTTAACCCCTGGACTGCCAAAGAGATCCCTAAAGATGATCTTCTCGTGCAGAGCCAGGAGCCCGTCAGTGCTTCTCTCCTCCCTCCTCTCTGCCTCGGTCACTGCATTCCTGTAGGTGCCTTGGCTTCTTTCCTGGCTCCAGCCAGGCTACCGGAGCACCCTCAGGCATTGCCCAGCCTGCTTGTTTCCCTCGTGGTACTCCCCTCCTCCAGTCCTGGCCTGCCTAGCGCCCAGTCCCAGCATATCAGAGCTGCAGGCAGGAGCTGGGGGTGTGAGTTCTGGGTAGATGCACTGGCTACATCACTTCTCTGTTGGCACTTCAGACTCCTCAAATAAAAAGCTTTCATCTCAATCATTCTAACTCACTGGCATTCAGTGGTTCTAAGTCCATCTGGTTGGTATAACTCACATCATGCTTATATCCTATTTATACACAGCAAAATCTTCTTTTAACAGGCTTCTTTGTTCCAAAGATTTGGATACATCATAGGCTAAATCTTGTCCCTTGGCATGCAGTAACAGTCTAGGGTAACCAGTTAGCCTGAACAATGAGGCCCGGGTATTAGTGGCTCAGATTAGAATCCGCCTGCAATGCAGGAGACCCAGGTTTGATCCCTGGGTCAGGAAGCTTCCCTGGAGAAGAGAATGGCAACCCACTCCAGTATTCTGGAAAATCCCATGGACAGAGGAGCCTGGTGGGCTACAGTCCATAGGGTCACAAAGAGTCAGACTTGACTGAACGACTAACACTTTGACTTTTCCAGGCATTCTGTGACCCCATAAAGGTCCCCTTCCAGCATGTCCTTTCTAGGGAGGGGACCTGATCTTTCTTTGGGGATTCTGCCAGGACCCAAGCCTTGGTGATCCCTCTGGGCACATTTTTGATGGGCTGAACCCTAAGGAAGGCAAGCAGGTGGGATGCCAGGGAAGGGAAGCGAGGCCTTGGGGGCTGAGTGAGACAGAGATGAGGATGAGATGAGGATGTTTCCCTGTAATTTGGAGCTTGTGCATTTTAAAGGGAGGTTGTTTCTGAGTTATTTTCACAATAGAACTGGGTATTCTGATCTACCTCACTGCTTCGTGGAATCAAAAATAATATAGCGTGATGCTATATCATCAGCTCGTGGCTTCTCTTTCTGAGCAGCTTTTACCCGGCAATTATGTGAAATTATGTGACTCAGTATGGAAAGATAATCACCAGAGAAACTCTTCTGATTGCTCTCTCCTGCACATGCAGAAAAGCAACTGTGCAGACGGCAGAGAGATCAGGGAAGGAAATTAACATGGACAGGCTGTTGCCACCGAAGTGTCAGCTGTTCACCAGTGTCGAGATAAATGAGAGCGTGGAACGGAGCAGGAAAATGAGTGGAAACTGAATTGTTTCTCTGAAGGTGCTTCAGAGGAAGCGCAAGGTGGCTGGTTCCATTTTCCAGATGGGGAGGATGGTCTGAAAGATCTAGAGTTCCAGAGTACCCCACCCCCGTCTAAAAGTGAGGACTTTGCCGGAGCTCCATCCCTGGGGCCCAGGTCCGCAGGCTTTCCCAGGTAGGGGGGTCCATGATCTCACATGTGCAGGTGGCTAATGTGATGTTCCTGAACCCCCTCTCCCAGCTCCACCCAACTCTGCCTTGCTTTTTCATCTTCCAAAAATTCCCGCCCACCCTTCAATCTGCTACTTAGCCTCTGTGGCCTGGAAATGGGGTTTACCACACCTACTACCTCTCAACCTCCCCCACCCCTTGGCCAGCCTCGCCTCCTTTCTGGGAGAAAGGAATGTGAGGGGCAGTTGTGTGGGAGGGAGAGGAGAAAGAGATAGAGGTCCTCAGTGCAGCCATGAGAGAAAGACATTCTGTGTCCCTTCAGAGGCTCTGTCTGCGTCCTTGGCCACTCGACTCAGGGACAGTGCCAGAGGGACCAGCAAGGTTTTTAAAAATGGATGTGGGGACCAAGAGGTTCCCCCCCCCCGCCCCCGAGGAAGCTTGTGCTGAGGTGTGGCTGGTGTAGTCCTGGCCTGGGCAGCAGCTTGAAGGAGGAGAGTTGGTCTCTTTCCAAATCTGTAACAGTATTTCTTTCAGCTCACTGTAACTTGATCAGAGATGTTTTCTTTAGAATACAAAGACCGGTCTTTACTCTTTAGCCTGGCATGCAAGATCCTCTAGAGGCTGATTCCAGCTCTCTTATCGGAATTCTTGCCACCCACACTCATGCTTTACACAACTCGATTATTCACTGTTTTGGAAGGTATCTTATTCTCGAAATGGCAAATACTTGGCAGATGGCTGTCACGGCCCCTCCTGCGCTATGCAGACATCACAGATGGATGGAGGCCCTCACATCTACCTGCCCTCATTCAGAAGCCTTCTGAGGAAGCCACTTCAGGTGGCCACTACTGAATGAAGTGCCTAGAGGTGCAACTTGAACTGAACTTGAAATTGAAGACTGTTTGTGATCCCTGTTTTCCCTTCTCACTGCCTTTGCTCATGCTGTCTCCTCTGCCAGAATGCCTTTCCTTTTCTCTTTTCTTACCCATGGCCCTCCGAATCCCATCCTGCTTTCAAGGCTCAGCTGGAATGTCAGCTCCTCCATGGAAACAGCCCAGGTGTCCTGTTGTATCCCCTGCTCCCTCTTCTCTGCCCTGCCATGCCGGCTACCCCTCGAGGGTAGTCTCTGCCTCTTGTGAAGCTCTCTTCACATTTGCGGAAATATCTTGAGTCCTCTGCTTTCACACACTGCCCCCCGTCTTGCTTGCCTGTCTATCCCTTGCAGAACCTGGAATTGTATAACTCCGTTTAGGAATTCAGTGCGTATGTGTGTGTTGGGGGTGGGGTGGGGATTTACTTGAACCTAAGCGTCTATGGAGGTAATTAGGTGGAGCTGTGGAGAGGTGTAGCGGTCACTAGTGGCCTGGGACCCTTGACCTGTGTCCTTCCTCCTCCCTGGAGGGGCCTTGCTTTCCTCATAACCCCTCTGCTGGCTAGAAGCAGTCCCAGCTGCTGCCTCTGTTCAGGGGAGGGAATTAGACAAAGGCTTGAATACTAGAAGGTTGGAATTACTGGGGAATGTTAGATCTGCCTCCCAGAAAGGTGAAATGATAAAGAAAAACTGAGTTTACAGCTAATAGATCTTCATTAAAGAAAATTCTAAGATGTTCTCCAGGAATCAAGAAAAATGGCTTGATGGATGCCTGAGATTCAAAAGGAATCATAAGCAAATGGGTTAGTAAATACATGGCATGAGTTATCTGTTGCAACATAACAGTAGCTTAAAACAACAAGTGTTTATTATCTGGCACAGTTTCTGAGGGTCAGCAGTCAGGGAGGAGTGGAGCTGAGTGGTTATGCTTTGGGCCTTTGATGAGCTTGCAGTCAAACTGGCAGCCAGGGTGACTGTCGGTGAAGGCTGGGCGATCAAGCCCGCTTAATGGTTCATGGCAGCCTTACTTTCTAGTGGGCTTTTGAACAGAGCTCCTCGGTTCTTTGCCATGTGGGCCTCTCCATAAGGATGCCTGAGCATCCTTAAACATGGCAGGTAACTTTCCCTAGAGCAAGCAATCCTTGAGAGAGAAAGCAAGAAAAGAAAGCTGTGGTGCTTATAATCTGATACTAGAAGTAACATCAATTCTGCCATGTTTTTACCAGTCACTCATACTAGCCCTCGGAGAAGGCAGTGGCACCCCACTCCAGTACTCTCGCCTGGAAAATCCCATGGATGGAGGAGCCTGATGGGCTGCAGTCCATGGGGTCGCTAAGATTCGGACACGACTGAGCGACTTCACTTTCACTTTTCACTTTTCATGCATTGAAGCAGGAAATGGCAACCCACTCCAGTGTTCTTGCCTGGAGAATCCCAGGGACGGGGAAGCCTGGTGGGCTGCCGTCTCTGGGGTCGCACAGAGTCGGACACGACTGAAGCGACTTAGCAGCAGTAGCAGCAGCAGCATACTAGCCCTGGTGCACCGTGAAGGGAGATTGCACAGAGGTGTGGATGCCGGGAGGTGCTGGGGGCTCTCTTGAAGGCTGGCCACTATACACACAGGTGAATCTATAGATAAGTGTTTCTTTCCAAGAAATACAAACACTAATACCTACTTCATAGAATTAAGAACAGAACTGAAATTTTGTACAATAATAGCATATGTATCAGGTAGGGGGTGATTTGTATTTTTCAAGAAGAATATTTTACCTTATAACTATTATACATTTTGGCTTCCCTGAGAGCTCAGTTGGTCAAGAATCTGCCTGCAGTGCAGGAGACCCCAGTTTAATTCCGGGGTCGGGAATATCCCCTGGAGAAGGGATTGGCTACCCACTCCAGTATTCTTGGGCTTCCCTTGTGGCTCAGCTGATAAAAGAATCCGCCTGCAGTGCAGGAGACCAGGGTTTGATCCCTGGGTTAGCTGCAGACATTTAAACTCATTGTTAAGGGAATTCCCTGGATGTCTAGTGGTTCCTGGGGCTTCCCAGGTGGCTCAATAGGTAAAGAATCCGCCTGCAGCGCAGGAGACAAGGGGTCGATCCCTGGGTTGGGAAGATCCCCTGGTGGAGGGCATGGCAACCCACTCCACTGTTCTGGTCTGGAGAATCCCACGGACAGAGGAGCCTGGTGGACTGCAGTCCGTAGAGTCGCGAGAAGTCGGACAGGATGGAAGCAGCTGCGCATGCGTGCGTGCTAGTGTCTAGTCCGCAGCGCTTTCATTGCCAGGAGCCTACATTGGATCCCTGGTTGGGGAACTGAGATCCCGCAAGCCATGTGGCACGACCAAAGATATAAATTAAATCTTTGTGAAATTGAATATTGTTTTGGTCTGTCATGACACTGCTATAACAGAGTACCATAGGCTGGGTGGCTTATAAACAATAGATGTTTATTTCTCATATATCTGGAGGCTGGGAAGTCCAAGATCCAGGTGCCAGCAGATTCAGTGTCTGATGAGGGCTTGCTTCCTGGCTGATAGACAGCCATGTCCTCACTGACCTCTCACATGGCAGAGGGGCAAGAGGGTTCTCTGGGGTCTCTTTTATAAAAGCACTAATCCCATCATAAGGGCTCCCCCAACTCATGACCTACTGCTAACTGCTAAGTCGCTTCAGTCGTGTCCAACTCTGTGCGACCCCATAGATGGCAGCCCACGAGGCTCCCCCATCCCTGGGATTTGCCAGGCAAGAACACTGGAGTGGGTTGCCATTTCCTTCTCCAATGCATGAAAGTGAAAAGTGAAAGTGAAGTCGCTCAGTCGTGCCCGACTCTTAGCGACCCCATGGACTGCAGCCTACCAGGCCCCTCCATCCACGGGATTTTCCAGGCAAGAGTACTGGAGTGGGTTGCCATTGGCTTCTCCTAATTACCTCCCAAAGGCCTACCTCCAAATACCATCTCATTGAGGATTAGGTTTCAACACATGAATTTTGGGGACACAAACATTCAGTCTATAGAAAGTACAAATGGTCAAATTCCAAAGGTAGCTACTAAAAGACTAGAAATAGCTTGGATAATTTCTTAAGCAGTACAGGGAGAAAATAGAAAAAAATCAAGAGAGAAATACACAGAAGAAACGTAGGGGGAAACAGGTGGTAGAAATCAGACCAAATATGTCAATAGTCACAATAAAGTTAAATGGAGTAAACTTGACAGTTAATAATCAGGTCGAATTTTTTAATCTAGCTGTTTACTGTAAGATGATAAGATACACACAATGCATAAAGAAAAGTAGAAAGTAAAGTAGAATTTAAGACAGGATTCATATGTAATCACAAGAGAGCCAGCTCGCAGGACAATGTAACAATTTTAAACTTACTGTTATAATATTATAAGAAATTTGGGGATAAATATATAAATCCTTCCTCACAGTGGTAGATTATAAAGCAGCTTTCTCAACTTGGTCACACGGTCGAAACATGAGGAAACATATAGAAATTTCAACAATATGGTTAATTTTCTTAATCTAATGGCATACAGGGGCTTCCCTGGGAGCTCAGACAGTAAAGAATCTGCCTATAATGCAGGAGACCTGGGTTCAGTTCCTGGGTTGGGAAGATCCCCTGGAGAAGGGAATGGCAACCCACTCCAGTATTCTTGTCTGGATAATCCCATGGACAGAGAAGCTCGGTGGGCTACAGTCCATGGGGTCACAAAGAGTCGGACACGACTGAATCCACTTAGCACACACACACAATAGCATATAGAACTTTTTTCCCAACAGTGAAAGAATTTGTAATTTAATACATGGAGTATAGTTTTTGAAGTGAATAACCATATACCAGATCATAAAGCAAGTCTCAATAGATTTCAAGATATCCAAATACCACAGAGCAGTTCTCTGACCACAGTGCACTTAAGTTGGAAGTTAGTAACAAGAGTAAACGTAAAATCACTATACATTTGAACATTTGAAAAGCATGCTTCTTGATGCACAGGTCAAATAAATTATAGCACAAGTCTAAAATACTAAGAACTAAACGATAACAAAAGGTCACATTTCAAAGCTTATATTTGGAATGAAGGTGGTACTTAGAAGATTATAGCAGAAAATCCCTGGAAAATCCCATGGATGGAGGAGCCTGGTGGGCTGCAGTTCATGGAGTCGCTGAGAGTCGGACACGACTGAGCGACTTCACTTTCACTTTTCACTTTCATGCATTGGAGAAGGAAATGGCAACCCACTCCAGTGTTCTTGCCTGGAGAATCCCGGGGACAGCAGAGCCTGGTGGGCTGCCATCTGTGGGGTCGCACAGAGTCGGACACGACTGACGTGACTTAGCAGCAGCAGCATCAGCAGCAGCTAATATTAGAAAACAAGAAACGCTAAATATTAATGGGCTAGACATACAATAAAAGAAGACTACTCTAAAGAGAAAACAATGGAATAAACCCAAAGAATGTTTAAGGGCAGAATTAAGAATAATTTAAAACACCATAAGAGGATCAGCAAAATTAAGAGTTGGTTCTTTGAGAAGATTAATAAAATGGTTAAATCTCTAGTGAGTCCAATCAAGACAGAAGGGAGTTGTCGCAAATAAACAAAATTAACAATGTAAAAAAGAACATAATTCAGATCCAACAAAGATTTCTAATGATAGCTAGAAAATACTACAAACAACCTTATGGCAGTAAATTTGAATAGAAAAGGAAACATTTCTGTAAAAATTATAACTCACTAAGTATATTCAGGGAAGATCCCGTGGAGGAGGAAACGGCAACTCACTCCGGTATCCTTGCCTGGGAAATCCCATGGACAGAGGAGCCTGGCGGCCTATCATCCATCAAGAAAAAGGTAGAAATCTTAAGAATGTCGTGTGTGTGTGTGTGTGCTCAGTCACTTCAGTTGTGTCTGATTCTTTTCCAACCCCCTGGACTGTAGTCCGCCATCCTCCGCTGTCCATGGAATTCTCCAGGCAAGAATACTGGAGTGGGTTGCCATTTCCTACTCCAGGGGATCTTCCAGACCCAGGGACTGAACTTGCTTTTTCTGTGTCCCCTGCATCGGTAGGTAGATTCTTTTACCAGTGTACCATCTGGGAAGCCAAAGAGTGTCGTAACCATTAACTCATTGAATAGACAAGTTAAAATTATCCCACAAAGAAAATACTAAGTCAGGCAATTTTATAGTTTAGTTCTACCAAATGTTCAAAGAACATACTATTTATTTATACTATATTTATTTCAATCTTCTGCGATCTCTTCCAGGGAATAGCAAGAGAGGAAATACTTGTTCTGTGAGGCCAGTACTACCATGATACCAAAACCAGGCAAGGTCAATACAATAAAAGAAAAATTGCAGCCCCATCTCACTCATGCACATAAATGCAAAAATCCTAAACAACATATCAGCAAGCCAAATCCATCAGTTTATTAAAAATAATACATTGGTTTCATCCCACAAATGCAAGGATGATTTAACATTAGATACTTTTACATTCACTTTACTTCATTGATAAAGGTTAAAAAATATAGATGTAGAGTACTCATTCATAATTACTATAAGAGAGAAACATGTTGGAAAACCAGGATTAGAGGGGAACTTCAAAAATGTTAGAAGAAATCTATTTAAAATCAGTAATCTCCTCTTTTATAAATAAATAATATCCCAACGCAGGAGATGCCTGCCAGTGCAGGAGACGATCCCTGGGTCAGGAAGATGCCCTCGAGAAGGAAATGGCAACCCATTCCAGTATTTGTGCCTGGGAAATTCCATGGACAGAGGAGCCTGGCAGGCTACAGTCCATGGAGTTGCAAAGAGGAGGGACATGACTGAGCGTGTAAGCGTGCGCATGCGCGCGCGCACACACACACACACACACACACATAAATACATATACTATATTTACATTATCTAATCTCAACACATATAGACAAAAGGTAATTATGTGAGGTGATGGAAGGATTAACAAACTTTACTGTGGTAATTGTACACCTTAAACTTACACAGTGTTATAATGTCATATCACAGTAAAGCTGGGGGAAAATTAGAAATAAACATACACACAAATTTAAAAATTAGTAGTAAGACTGTATATATGTCTTTTATCACTGATTCTATTCTACATTTTACTATAAGTTCTAGCAGTACAGTGTGACAAGAAATATAAATAAACACTCTATTCTTCTATTAGAATAGAAGGAAGAGTCTTGTATCATTTACAGATATGTCCACAGAGAAAGCAAAAGAATCTATAGGAAAATTATTAGAAATAGTAAGAGAGTTTAGTAAGATGGTTGGATTTAAGATCAGTGTATACAAATCAATTGCCTTTCTCCATACCAGCAAAAATTAGAAAACACAGGAGACAGTATTTTAAATAACAATAAAATAATAAGGTGCCTAGCAATATATCTAACAGAAGATGTGGAAGACCTATATGAAGGCATTTATAAAACTTTATTGAAAGACATTGAGGGACTTCCCTGCCAGTCCAGTGGGCAGTGGTTAAGACTCTGCACTTCCACTGCGGGGCCACAGGTTCGATCCCTGGTCAGGGAACTAAAATCCCACATGCCCCGTGGCAGAGCCAAAAAAAAACATTGAGAATCTAAACAAATGAAAAGATTTGTTTATAGATAGGAGACTCAATATCACAAAAATGTTAATTGTCCCCATGTTCTGTGAAGTGAAGTGAAAGTTGCTCTGCTGTGTCCAACTCTTTGTGACCCCATGGACTATGCAGTCCATGGAATTCTCCAGGCCAGAATACTGGAGTGAGAAGCCTTTCCCTTCTCCAGGGGATCTTCCCAACCCAGGGATTGAACCCAGGTCTCCCACATTGCAGGTGGATTCTTTTCCAGTTGAGCCACAAGGGAATAGGTGATTGTGATTCCAATGGAAATCCGAGTCATTTTAGATGAATTTGACACACTGATTTGAAAATTTATATATCAGAACAGAAGACCAAGAATAGCAAAGACACTCCTGAAGGAAGAGGTAAGAGAGGCAGAGAGGAAGGGAGAGAAAGAAGAGGAAGCTGCTCCTGCCACTGGGGAAGATTGCCATAAAGCTATAGGAACTGAGGATGGGAGAGCCTGGTGGCTACCGTCTATGGGGTCACACAGAGTCGGACACGACTGAAGCGACTTAGTAACTGAAACAATGATCTTGATGCAGGAACAGACAAACGGACCTAGAGATCCAAAGAGAAAGGCCAGAAACAGACCCACACCTGAACAGAAACCAGATACGTGACATGAGTGGCCATGCGCACCGTGCGGGAAGATGCTGACAGGCGGTGCTGTCCAGGACGTCTGACTGTCAGGTGGAAAAAGCGAGAATTGGATCCCAACCTCATGCCTTCCATAGACATCCATTCTGGATGGAATACAGACTTAAATGTAAAAGACAAAACTTTAACGTATTTAGAAGAAAAAAAAAATTTTTAAGTATTTATTTGGCTGTACTGAGGCTTAGTTACAGCATGAAGGCTCTTCAGTTTCAGCATGTGGGACCTTTTAGTTGCAGTGTGAAATCTTTAGTTTTGGCCTGCAGGATCTAGTTCTTTGACCAGGATGGAACCTGGCTCCCTGCATTGAGAGTGCAGAGTCTTAACTGCTGGACCACCAGGAAGTCCTGCACATCCTATCTGACTCAGCGCAACAAGGAATATCTTTAAATAAGACAGAAAGATCATTGCATTCAGTCATTAGTATTAAGAAATTGCATTCATTGAGAGACAGTAAAAATGTAAAAAGGCAAGTATGCTTAATGACAAAACTTTAGTATCCAGAATGATTAGTGAATAATAGTGATGTCAACCCATTGGAAAACTGAGCAGAAGACATGAAAGGCCCATCACTGATGAAGAAGCAGGCATGGCAAATAAACAATCAAAAGCTAAACTCCATTTCTAAGGAATCCAGTTGAGACCATAGTTTACACCTCTAGACTGGCAGAAATTAAGCAGTCTAGTAATAGCAAGTATTGACAAGGATGTGGAGTAATAGGGACAGTCATATGCAGTGGTGGCACTTTAAAGTGGGGATCATCACTTGGAAAATAGTTTATAAAGTCGGTAATTTGTGCAACCCAATGACTTAACTCCTAAACTTATCTCTTGAATATAATTTTTCAAACTGAAGAGTGACCCACTAATTAATTTATGGGTCTAGCCATTAATTGGCCTAGCCATTTTTTCTTTTAAAGAAACAGAATAGAAAATATCAGAGGGTATCATACTTTTTAAGGCTAAGTATTGTTTGGCAATATTGTTATTTCTGGCTTACATGTATGTATGTTTGTACTGGGTTTCAATGTAAAAAATATTTCCTGTGAAAGTGGTGGTGAAAAGATTTTAAAAACAGTGCCCTTGTGTGCTAGGTAACAAACTCAAAATATGTTTAAAAACTACACTATAATAGCACATAATTGGGGGAAAATCTGTTGATAGAATGGACCAATACATGATAACATTTACCTGCACAGTGGAGTATTACATAACACTGAAAAATGAATGAACTATGTTTATGAATGAGTCTTAGAAGTGTTGAACAACAACAAAAAAGCCAGTCTCAGAAGATGAAACAAGGTGATATGATTATAAAGCTCAAAGAAGCTCCACTGATGTATTCTTTAGATATGTGTAAGTGATAAATATTCTTTAAAAAGAGCAAGATATATATATATATATATATCTCCACGCAATGGAATATTCAGCCATAAAAAGTCCTGATACATGCTACAGTATGGATGAACCTTGAAAGATTTATGCTAAGTGAAGAAACCAGATGCAAAAGGCTGTGTATTTTATATGTTTATATAAAAGACCCAAATAGGCAAATCCATAGCGACAGAAAGTAGCTAGATTAGTAACTGTCAGGGACTGTGAGAAGGGGAAAATGCGAAATGACTGCCAGTGGGTACCAGCTTTCTTTTGGGATGATGAATATTTCTTAGAGATGAGAGTTGCACAGTTTTGTGAATATACTGAGCATCATTGAATTGAACACTTTAAAATGAATTTTATGGTATGTGGATTGTATCTTAATTTTTAAACTATTTTTTAAGAAAAGGAACTGATTAAACTTCTATGTTCAGGGTACTGTTTACCTCTGGGAGTGAGGCAAGGGGCTGGGTTGGAGGAAATAGAGATAACTGTAGCAGCGTGTACAAAGTGCTGGTTCTGAAGCTGCTTTATGGGTGTTTCCTTTTACTCTTTCATTATGTGTGTTACATGTGTTTCTATACATATGAAATATAATGTGAAATTTAAAAGAAGTACAAATATTAAATGTTTTTATACATATGAAATATAATGTGAAATTTAGAAGAAACACAANAGTGGGGAGTCTCCTACCCAGAGAATCATTTCCCTCCCTCTGTCCCCAGACGCCATGGACGTGGTGCTGCTCTTCCTGTGTGGCCTGCTGGCCCCAGCGGTCCTGGCCAGTGGTGAGTACCCCTCAGGACCTGGCTCGACAGGGTGGCAGCCACAGCCCTTTCTCATGGAAGATCCTGGCCCTGTGGGACACTCGGGGTCGGGGGCTCTGAGATTCTACATGTCTGATCAGCTTCCCCGCCTTTAGCCTGCAAAGAAAGTCCTGGAAGGCAGCAGCTAACTCAGGCCCCAATCCAGCCTGCCCACCTCTCTCCCCACTGGCTCCTGCCATCAAGCCCAGCAGGTCCCTGTAGACTCAGCCTGAATACTGGGACCCAGACTTGCACGTCAGTCTAGACTGTGCGAATCACATGTCCTCCCTTGGTTTCAGCCTCCCCACCTGTAACAAGAAGAAAATCCCCCTGCCTTTTGGGGATGATTTAAGATTCAGAAGGGGCAATACGTGTGGCTCCTGTGAACACTGACTCTGACTTGGGCTCTGAGCTGCACCTGCCTTTAGCCCCCGCAGTGACCCTGGCAAGGCCGGCCCACCCTTCCGTGCTTCTGTGAGTGTCTGCTTCCTGGGCCCTGCTTTCCAGGGATCCCTGTGTGGGGAGTGAGGCCTGTGAGACAAGGTGGGAGACTTGGGAATCAGGATGTGAACTGTCTCCCTCTTGACCATACCTGTTTGTTTTTCCAGCCGCTGAGCAGGAGAAAGAAAAGGACCCTTTTCATTATGGTGAGTGGTGATGGTGGGAGGAAGTGCAACCCCATCCAGGGGCGGGACCCACGTGCTCTCCCTGGCCCTTCGCCTCTTCTGGCTCTCACTCTTGTTCCTTTCGCAGACTACCAGACCCTGAGAATTGGGGGATTGGTGTTTGCCGTGGTCCTCTTCTCAGTGGGGATCCTGCTTATCCTCAGTAAGTATGTTCATTCCTCTGTTCACTCTCTAAGGACAATGTCTGTGGCTGTGAAGCAGGTGGCATACGGTAGTTCTCTTTCCTGGAGAGGGAAGGAGCCCGTCTATCTTCCTAGTTATCTCCAGAACCTAATACACTGCTGGGCACATAATAGGTGCTCAGTGAAACAGTGAAGCATGAACAAAATAAGTACTCGATGAAAACAAGCACAGATACAAAGGGGCGGGGTGACTGTATCCATCAGGGCTTAAGTGGGGGAGTCACAGGGGAGAGGAAACGGGGGCTGTCCTTAGAGGGCTCCGAGGCGTGTCCCCCTGTGTTTGTTTCCCCTCATGAGCCTGGGCTGCTTGCAGCTGTCAGCGTTTACGTGGTCAAGAAGACAGTTGTGTTGAACCTTGACATCAGAAGAGCTTTCTTCCAACCAAGGATCGCCACATACAGCTGTGCAAGTCGTGCACTGTGCAGAATCCCAGGCTGCTAGTCACACAATCCCACAGACTCACAGCGCAGCCCTGCTCTGGCCAAGCCGGACACTGACCCTGGATGGTTTCTTTGCCTTTCAGGTCGCCGATGCAAGTGCAGTTTCAATCAGAAGCCGCGGTAAGGATACCATTACTGTGGGCACCTGGGGTGATGCTGGGAGGGCACAGGGAGGGGCCCATGGTGTGTGACCCCAAATGAATGTATTTCTGGATTCTTGTCTCAGAGACAGGCCATGTGCGTTGGGGTAGGGGTAGAAGTTTTGAGGGTTGCCAGGCAGCCTTGGGGGCAAAGGAGAGGTCAAAACATCAAGGGTCAGCCTGCCCTTCTTTCTTCTGATGTATGTGTGGGGAGGGGGAGGGGGAAGAGGCTGGATCCTTGTCTGGAGGCCCTTGAGACAGTTGGGCTTGGCCTCAGGATCTCTCTTGAGGTCTGTCTCCTCTCTCCAGGACCTGTGATGCTGCTCTGCGGGTCACCTGTTCATGAGGCTCTTTGATTTTTGTGGAAATTTGGGCTTCCTTTCACTTACCCTTTTGCCCCTACATAAGGGCACACTCATTAGTCCCCATGGTAACCCAGGGCAGCCCTGGACCTCAGAAGTCCCAAGTCATGACAGGACACACCCCTTCCCAGCACTTACCCCTCTCGGGTGCCAACATCGAAGGGTGCCCGTAAATTCCTCTGACCTCCCCCAACCCCGTGAGCCCCATACTGGAGAATGATCCACCGTGACCTAGAGGAGATGAATCCCTGGGCCCTGCTCCAGCCAGGGGAGTGGCAGTGCTCTCTGGGTTTGCCCTGGAGACCTGACGGGCTTGCACCTTGTCTGCCTGCAGGGCTCCTGGGGATGAGGAGGCTCAGGTGGAGAACCTCGTCACTGCAAATGGTAAGTGTCAAGACCACCTGCCCAGGTGGGACGGAGGAAACGGGCAAGGGTCCTTGTGCAGCTTGGGGTGGAGCATGATTGTCAGGTGAGGTGGCTTCTTGAGAGCTGGCCGGCCAGGCATGTTTCCAGGTGCCAGAGAGGGGTCCCAGGTCCTCTGCTCTGTGTCATCCCCTCACCTCCACTAGACAGGCTGCTGTTCCTGATGACTGCTATTTACAGGGACTCTGCTCAGTGCTGGGCATGGTACAGAGTGTTTCACTTCTCAGTAATGGGCACACAGCCCCAGGAGGTAAGCATCACTCTCCACATTTTATAACAGAGGGGCTCAGAAAAGTTTAGGAATGTGCCAAGTCCTCCTCTAACAGGCGAATAGCAGACGGGGATCTGCCCGGGTCTGTCTGACTCGCAGTCTGCATGAATCACCTCTGCTCTGTGGATCAGGCTTCCCCTAACCCCTGAGACAGGCATAGCTGCTGCAGTGGGGTGGCCCACTGGGGTGAGGAGTCCATTCCCCACCCTCCATACATTCACTGGGCTCCATTCTGGTTCTTTTTCCAGCCACGGAGCCCCAGAAAGCAGAGAACTGAAGTGCAGCCCCCAGGCGCAAAGGTAAGATGCTGTCTGCCCGTATCTTCCTGTCACCATCACTGTTCTGACCAGAGTCTGGCTGAGGAGTCATCAGGGAAGAATTGGGCTAGCTTTTGCAATGTGCATGGGTTTTATTATGAGCTGTGCTCTGCAGAAACTCAAGTCTGAAGGGTGATGAGACAGATGGACTAAAACCTCCCAGTATCACACACACACACACACACACACAGAACATGCAATTGGGAAATTGAGCTTCCTCACAACCCAGCCGTCAATTTGCTTGGGCGTCATCCTAGCTGCCACGTGGGCATGACTTGGGAGGGAATTAGCATTCGTGAAATGCTCCTGATATCAAAGTAGTATAAAGACAATGGCTTCCGGTGATGATTCAGAAAGTTCCTCAGGCCATCCTTTGACGTTAACATTTTATTTTGAAACTTTCCAACCTACACAGAAGTAGGAAGATTAGTATATGGCCCCGAACCCCCACCCCCAACACCACACCAGCATTATCAGTTCTTGACGTTTAGGGGAACTAAATTACTGTTTAGTATCCATTTCCATTGTTTGTTATAGTAATGCAGGAAAGCAATAATCTAAATGCTTTACGGTTCTTAAATTGCTGCCACATACACAAACTCACTCAAGCCTACCAGAAAGAGTGAGTAGGACAGGTGGGGTGTAGCCCCATTTTATAGATGAATAAATTGAGGTCAGAGAGAAGAGCCATATAGATGGTAAGTAATAGACTGGAACTTGAGCTCAAGGACTTTGTACTGATAGTTGAGGGCTGGATTTTACCACACCCCTCTGCTCCCACCTGTCTCCTTTTATTACATACCCTGCAACATACTGGGACATAGCAGGGGGCAGTCTTCTATTAGCTCAGGCTGCCTTTTTTTTTCATACAAATAAGGGATATGTTGTGGTTAGTTGCTGCTGCTGCTGCTGCTGCTGCTAAGTAGATTCAGTCGTGTCCAGCTCTGTGCGACCCCAGAGACAGCAGCCCACCAGGCTCCCCCGTCCCTGGGATTCTCCAGGCAAGAACAATGGAGCGGGTTGCCATTTCCCTCTCCAATGCGTGAAAGTGAAAAGTGAAAGTGAAGTTGCTCAGTCATGTCCGACTCTTAGCGACCCCATGGACTGCAGCCTACCAGGCTCCTCCATCCATAGGATTTTCCAGGCAAGAGTACTGGAGTGGGGTGCCATTGCCTCCTTCAGGAGATCGTCCCAACCCTGGGATCAAACTTGCGTCTCCTCATTAGCAGGCAGGTTGTCTACCACGGAGCCAGCAGGGAAGCCCCAAATAAGGGATATACTTTATCCTAAATTGTGAGTTGAAAGAACTTTCTGGATGTAGAATGCCGGTACACCAGCTCTTACCATGATGGTAATAACGTGGGGTACCTGCGGAGCATTTGAATTCACTCCTAGGTGCTTTTCTATTCTCATGACAGCCCCGTGGGTGGGCAGAGTGGGGCTCATTCCCTCCATTTTCTAGCTGGGCCCTGGGGAGGTCAAGGATGCCTCAGCTTGACCTTCCTATAGATCCAATCCAGGTGGCAAGTGTCCCAGCTGTGGTCAGTGATCTGTCCACGTCACAGCAGCTGGTGGTTCCGAATCTGGGGAGCCATGTGGGGAGGTGCCAGGGAGGAGCCTTGAGCCAACAACTGTCTTTTTTTTTAAACTAGAACTTCCTTGGAAACCCTGTTCTCCTGAGTCTCAGGACTGTGAGCAATTCTTGAGGGTGTCCTGAGGGTTTAACAATCCTTTCCATGTCTTCATCTGACAGCTTCCATTCCCCTGAGAGAGCCCCCGCTGAGCTCCATGCCCTCCTCCACCTTCATCTCCTGGTTCTGCTTCTCAGACTCATCCTCCTTCGTTTACTGAAAACAAGGCACTTGGAGTGGGTCTCATCTTAGGCGTTCCTGTGGGCAGAGGGGCTGCCCTAAGGAATGGCTGGAAGACGTGTGGATGGAGAGGTTTGAAAGGAAGCCAGAGGTTTGTTTTAATTTGAATTCTCTTCTGCTTCAACCTCCAGAACCTGAAGGCAGCTGCTTGAACCTTTAGATGCAAATACTGATGCTTAAGAAAACCGGCCACTTCAGCAACAGGTCTTTCCCCAGGAGAAGCCAAGAGCTTGTGTCCCCAGCCCCTCGACACCTGTCCTCAACTTAATAATGCAACCCCGCCTCCCCCACCTGGAGCCTGTGGTCTTGTCCACCTCCTGTGATGTGTGTGTCTGTGTGTGTGTGTGTCTGATGACTGTGATCTTTGTGGTTGCTTGTTCGTGGATGATGTTGTGCTTTAGTGAACCCGAACCCACCTTCCTGGGCCGGAGCTGAGCCATGTGGCTGTCAGCTCCTCTCTTTATCCATGGCCCCATCACCTCCCACTCTTGGGAGTCTGCTTTTCTCTGAGAGACCAGTCCCTTCTCTTGATTTCAGGGTGGACATGGGGGTCTGGTGGGAATCTCCAGCTGGCTTGGGACTTGGGAGGGTTTACATCACCTTCATGACCCTTGTGCATGGCCGCTTTTCACTCCTTTTGTAAGAACCTTGCTTCCATACTTGTCCCTGGACCAAATCTGTGCTGAGGTCTCTTGGCAGTGGGAGGTTCCAGCAAGGAGCTGATGAGCCCACCTTGCCCTCGGGTGGCTGAACCCCTTCCCTGGTGCCCATATGCCCCGCCTTACCCTGCCCCCGGGGAAATGTGCCCCTTGCATATCTTCTCAGCAATAACCCCCCGG